>PVJO010011752.1:0-58395 GCA_004026905.1 Hystrix cristata
TTCCTTTCCTATCTTTATCCCTTTTATTTCTTTCTCTTGCCTGATTGCTCTTGCTAATGTTTCTAGAACTATATTGAATAATAGTGGTCATATCTCTATGAATTTCAAACACACTATACAAACGGTTTATAGATAAGGTCAAATTTGGTAATGCCAACTAACAGACAACCTGACAGACAGACAACCGGGTTAGCGACCCGGGTCTGTGCAGGCTGCCAGGTAGATGATAAGCAACTCAAAAGATAACCTCGATCACTCCAGACCACAGTGCACTTCACCCCTCAAACGCCCTCTCTTTCTCTCAGAGCAGATTACTTCTCTGATTCTAATAAATTTGCCTATGTCTCTCACTGAGGCATACTGAAATGTTTTTCTGTGATGTTAAATCAAGAAACTGCCTAGAGAAAGTTGAGGTCTTCTCCTCTCTCTCTGTCTCTCTGTCTCTCCTCTCTGTCTCTGTCTCTCTCGGCAGGATCTCACTATGTAGTTCAGGTTGGCCTTGAACTCAAGGCAATCCTCCTACCTCAGCCTCCCAAGTGCTGGGATTACAGGTGTGTCCCACCACGCCTGGCTCCTTCTCTTCTTTATGGAGAAGTTCTTAGGTGTACATCCTGTGACAACGCTTGAGGGAAGGCTCATTTTCCTTCAAAATCTCAAGACTGAAAGCAGACCTCAGTCTCTCCTCTGGGCTAGGAATACCGGGTGGGGAGACCGGAGGGACCTTGAGAATGCACTGGAGTTTGGGGTCTTTGTCCTTCTCAGTATGCCAAAAAAACATAAGAGCATCAGAAATCTGGGAGCTCCTATCATCTGACTGACTCATTCTGGAAGAGGAGAGGGACATATCCTGGGCCAAGTATGGGAACAAAAACGAGCTCCTCTCTGTTCCACAAAGAACCTCTTGTCCAAATAGGATTATCAATTTCTTTTAGGGTACATCTCTGTTGGATAACTCTAGCGCCCTCTGTTCTTACAGTGTGATTTATAAGACTTCTCACACCGTTTTCTTCCCATTCCTGCTAGCTCTCTGGATTCTGTGGACTGTAATCACAGAATTTAGCTTACATAAAATCAGTTTTATCCATTATTTTATTTTTGATGTGCTGACTTTGTATTGTCTGTTGTTGATCTTGGGTTTAATCACTGATTTTAGGTACTCTCATGTTACTTGAAAAAAAATCCATCCACAGAAGTTTATTATTTAAAAAAAAAAAAGTTCATTATTTGTAGGGTGATACAAAAAGTGCCCCCAAGAGCACAAGAAAAGCCAGATTTTAAATTTTACTTCTTTTAATAAATCAGAAAAGACAATAAAACACAGGCCCCAAAGGCAGGAGTCAAAGATTCCTCTTCTCAACCATCCTGATAGCCTCTGTAGCTCAACACCAGACTGCTTTACAAAAAGGCAGACCAAGGGTGGTATCCTATAAACCCATAAACCACTTCCAGGCTTATCTGAAAAACCACGTCACCATTCCCATTCATAAAATGCCACTTCTACTGCACGACTGACCAAAAGGGCATCATCACCAGGAGCTAAATTCCAAGAAGAGGTATTAGTAAGCAGAACCTTCAGTGTAGCAAAATATACAGCAGTCTCCTTTGCAGTTAGTATTTGGCACACCATCACCACCTTGTTTTAGCTTCTCCATCAGCCAGACCTGTCTGCCCAACGAAAACATACTGCTGTTCCCTACAGTTCTGCAGCTCTCATGGAAACTGACAACTCGCAATAGATCAGCTTTCCTTTTTATAACCTGCCTGGGTGTTTTAGAGTTCAACCACATTATAATGCATCAATTTAAAAAAATGTTACATTTATAGTATTAAAGTACAGTACAAAATAAGGGAGCATTATTATAGTGAAAGAGAAAAGAAAAGTAAAATTAAGAAACCCAATAGAAAGCTACAATCCAAAGGCCACAGGCCCAAATCCCTTGCTTTTTATTGCCTGACTACAAATCAGGCAGTGACCATGAAGATTCAAACTCTTCTTCTTGTGTTGGACTGTCTCTGTTAATATTACCAGAAAAATAATATTGGCTACTATTCAAGGAGTGAGAAATCTGAAAGGTCCACAAAGTATCTATGCATCCAGACTTACTCATACAACTGTGTGTAAGATGGTCAATATTGTTTTCACTTAGTTTCTCAGAACATTCATCCACAAGTTAAACTTGCATAAAAATTTGCAGTAAGTCTTCTACCTATTCTGTGGTTCCATGAGGCCTGGAGGTTTTCTTGTTATGCTTTACAAAATTTACAAATTTATTTGAGCAGCGGGGTAGTACCTGTGGCTATAGCCACTTCCTCCTACTGTTGAATTATATTTGAAGAGGCCCAAAGAGAAGAGATAAGGCCAGAAGTCTTCAAATAAGATTGTACTCCAACAGCCTGGTCTCCAAAGCATCAATGACTTGCCTTCAACTTCAAAAGTTAATCTGATCTGGCCCTGACTCCCTGCCAGGGAGATTGAGAAGAGGTACCCATTACAGAAAAGTGCTGCAATAAACAGAAGTAGAGTGGGGGAAATGAGGACAAATGAATGAAAACACTAGTTTTTCTGAATTACTGTTTAAAACATACACATAGAGAAGTCAAATACTTCCAGGAAAATCATCATTGTTCCATGAGGTTTAACTGCCCTCCCTGTGGGTGTTTTTCTGTTTTTGTTTTGGTGCTGGGGAGCGAACTCAGGGCCTTGAGCTTGGAAGGTAAGCACTCTAACCACTGAGGTAAATCCCAACCCACCCCTGTAGGTGTTTCTAATCTTTCGATTGTTGTTTGGTATCTGACTCAGACAGCAAGCTTCTAATGCTGTTGGTGCTCAACAGTAAAACAGTAACAATACAACAACAATAACAACAACAACAACAGAGGAAAAGGAGGAAGATGAAGGGGAGCTCTGCAACATGACAAGTTCCCAATGATGGCAATCTTGCCATGATACTGTCATCCTGTAGGTGTGTGCTCCAGGGTTAATGTTTGAATGTTTATATTCTGCTGTTTAAAAAAAAATCAGCTTGAATGCATAAATGAGTAGGTGCTAAAATTAAACAGCTGATTTGTTTTTTAAACTATTTTTGTTTCAAATTTAGCATCATCTTAATTCAGTTCCTCTTCCTACCTACCACTTAAATTTCTTCTACCCAAAATCTAGTCTTTTGACTCATTAATCTCTGGGAAAATCCTTAAGATTATAAATAACTTGTTTACGTCTCATTCTAACTCCTTCTAAAGGAGTTAGAGGCTAAAGAATTTAAATTCAGATTTCTTCCCCAATGCCAAGAGAAAGGTTTGTAGCCCTCTTCTCCCTAGGTAGAGTAAGTGTTCCTTACTCAGGAAAAGGTATACTAAAGAGAGAGAAATAATGGTAGGTTCATATTATAAAATGAGCTGCTGGAAAATCTGAGGCAAGGAATTCTGCATCAGAATTATAAAAACTGTCTTTATAAGAAATGGAAGGAAAAAAATGGAAACAAATCTTTTGTAAATAGGGAGGGAGGAGGGGGTAAGGGGAGGGGAATGGGAAAAAATGAAGCAACAAGATATATCATGTACAGGTACAAATTCCCTATGGTGAATGTTATCAATATGTACATCTAAAATGTACCATTAAAATAAAATTTAAAAAAAATTAAAAAAAAATAAAAACTGTCTTAGTCAGTATTTGAAACATGAGAAAAGCAAGTACCTAATATTTTAACCTCAGTTCAAATGATTCTGCTCAACTCTCTTTTATAAGATAATTATTTATCAGGATGCTCACACTATGAACAATAGCAATGAAAAAAAATACATATATATCTGTTAAATGCCCTATTTTGAAAAGGGTACAGTGACCATATAGAATAATTTCTTGCTTTTAAGAATTACACGGAGATGGTTTTGGTACAGAATAACTAGAATATTAAATTTGCAACAACTAAGAATACTGAGTCTGCAATCTACTCAAATGGTTGGGGTATGGACACAATATACATATATAGACACACAGACATAAAGCAGATGTGCTAAAATGTCAATATCAGAGGAGATACACAAGAATTTTACATATCGTTAACCTTTCTGTAAGTCTGAAATGTTTAAACACACACACACACGCGCCCCTTACTCTTGTATTTCAGAGCAGTCATACCTAGAGATGAACAGTGTGCTGAATTCGTTCCCAGAAATGCTGACACTACTTAGGTCTCATGAGAAAATGCATAAGACCAGATGGGTGTGGCAAGTAGGCGAAGCGTAAAGTTAAAACTTGTATTTCCCCAAGTTTGTAGTGAGATCAATATCCGTAAGTACACTTTAATGATTAGTCACAGACTTTTGCATGTTACACTTTCAGTTCTTAATTGCTCTAATCCCAGTAAGGACTCATTTTTAACTGTGTCAATTGTTATGACTGCTGTTCCAGGAATTGGAATAACCAAGACCTTAAAATGTGATTTTAATCTTTTAGAAATGGCTTTATCAACAGGGTGCCAAGGAAAAAGTGGACCTGAATCCTGTCATTTACAGGAACTATCAGTTAGTGCCAAGTTGGAAAACCAATACTGCCACAGTTAATACCTCCCATTCAAAATGGTGCTACACAAGTCTCCCTACGCCCATCTGATGTTCTTGTAAAAGCCATCTTGTGTATTTGGACATATAATTCAAGCTGTGATGTAACTGCATTATCTTTGGACAAGAGTTCAACTTCTTCTGGTGGGGGAGGGGAGAGAGCAACATTTTTTTTCAAATAAATATGTATCTTGGCCTATATTCAAGGGTAAATGCTATAGTCTTTATCTCTTGCTAAAATAAGGGAAAATGGGCACAATCTGAGTTAAATGTCCTATTTTCTTGCTTATGTATGTATACATTTTTAATAAGTTTGGAAAGGGTAGGCAGATGAATGTGGGAAATGCAGACCATGTAACTAATTCCCCTGTCCATTAAGCAAATAGAGATGTGGTTTATTTAAAATTCTGAGTTGTGGTTCTGCTATTCGGGAATGGTTTTCTGAAACTCTGTGGGTGGATATTGGTAATGAAATAGAGAATTCAGAACGGCGGGGAGCATAAGGCCAAATAAGCTTTTATAGCAGAATATGTGTATGCACCAAAAATAATTATACACATATAGTGGGAGGCTGCTTAACGGAGCCCACAGAGGCACTTGGCTGTTCAGACAACTAATCACAATATCAAGTCCCCTATAACAAAAATGTCTCCAAGGTTAAACTGTCTGATTTTTAATCAAAAACAAGTAAATTTACTGGCTAAAGTATCTTTCCATGTTGTGGGTTTAAATGCAACACTCAGTCTTTTTTACCAAAATTTTAACCACAGTAAAAATGCACAGTAACAGTTTGTGGCCCCTAAACAGTGATGTGCCCCAGAAAGAAGAGTAGTATTCAATTATGAGGAGGAAGAAAAAAACAAAACAAAAAACACCCAAAAAATCCCCAAAACAAACAAACCAACCCTTGAGAGCTCAGGAAAGAGACAATTTTTTTTTTAAGTGCACAAGCTTGTAAAATCTAAGAATTACTTTCCATGAATATATACAGTAAAATATAACTTTTAAAGCAAGGTCTAGAAAAAGGCAAACAAAACAAAAAAATTTGGCTTTTCCAGTTCCAATGCCCGATTTTCTTAAGAAAGGACAAAGGGCTTTCTGGGCTTCCTGTCACCCACAGCACAGACCTCTTCAAACACTGGCTGTGAACTGCTCCCTGTCCTCTGACCACGGGATTCCTCCTTTCCACGTCTGCCTTCTGGCCTTGGGTCCTTGTGACCAACTTCTGACTCCACCTCTTTGTCCAATCCTGTGTCTGTGCGAGTTCTTTTTCACTTTTCCTCTCTACTCTCTTCATTTTACACCTTCTCTCTATATCTCTATTATCTACTGAGCACTTACCAGGCATCAGGTGAAGTACTCTAAATAAATACATTAGCTCACTTAACTTTATGGTTGAGTTTATTATTAGTCATTTCTATTTACAGAGAAGAAACCCACTTTTCTAGTTATGGTTGTGTAAACAGTAGAGCCCACATTCTCAATTACCACCCTCTATTTCCTTTTCTTTAGGGATAGCAGCTTTCACTTGGTTACATTCTTACCCCCTATATTTTCTAAGAACCACATCATTCTATTGAGGCTACCCTTTCTGTCTTTTGCCAATAATTAAATTAGAGGTTATATTCCTGGCTTTCTCTTAGGTAATTTTTAGTTCAGGAAAGCAGACTACATTTTCTCCAATTCCTCCCCAGACTAAATTGAATAAAAGCACAAAAGCAACATAAATAATGAACCTACTTCAAAGAGATTAACTGCATGTTTAACATAATAAATAAGAGATTTTTACATGAATTTCCTTAACTTTATTTTTTTTATTAGTATATCTTTGCAGTACGTAATGTTTACATTCCTTGTGTCGAATGCTGATTTCAGTGGATCGGAGCAGGTTGAGGCTGAAGCCTGGGAGCTGCAAATCACCGTGTGCAAGGAAACTCTTCAGGGGCTCTAGGCTCAGAAGGAGCTGGAATGGGGAGCAGAATGAGAAACATGGCAGAAAGCAGGGAGAACAAGTGAAGGTATATGCGCAGAACAACTGCACCAGTTTGTACCTCCAATCCTGGCAGACAGCCTACTTTACAGGGCAAAAATCTAGACAGCTTTACTCTAAAGGAAATGATATGTATCTAGGCAAACCTGTTTCTATGGTCCCTCAAAGTCAAATTCTTCTGAATTTGAAGGCAAGTAGGATCTCAGCTTACACTAATTCTGTTACTTAATAACTTTACCTCACTCTTTGTCCCGCACAGAGACTCCAATTAAAAAAATGCCATTTCAAGAAAGACACATGGCAGAAGACAGCCTTACCATCCCTGCCCATTTAGGCTTTCTTAAACGTCAACAGAAAGCCAGGCTTTGCCTGGCAAATAAGGAGAACTGCAGCATGAAGGAGACTAAACCAAAGAGAAACACTGGCTTCAAGGTAGTTAGAAACAACTCATCAAACAGAAGAACATAGTAACAAATCTACCACTAATTAATAAGCCCAAAAGATGCTGCTATGTAATTATTACTATATTTACAAAGAAGAATAAGCTATGAAAAAGAAAACTTCAGAGAACAGGAGCAAGCTTATTGCAAGTATGATTACTGAAATAAAATCAAAAGAAGGGTTAGAAGACAAAGTTGACAGAATTCCAAGACAGTAAAAAAGGAAATGAAGACCATGAGAAAGAAGAGAAATGCTACCCAACACAGCAGTTGCAACATCTAAGTTATGACTCTCAGAAGGAGACTGGATTGGAGGAACATAGGGCATCAAACTTCAGACTTAGGGAGGCGTGCAAGTATTAAATATCTTGAATAGGACAAAAAGATACCCACTGAACACTTCACTACAAATTTTAGAACACCAATAATAAAAAGATTCTGAGTGCTGTAAAGCTAAACAAACAAACAAACAAACAAAACCCTCAGATATACTGCTTATGAAAATGAAACCCAGTGTCATCTGACCTCAGCAATAACATGGGGTGCTAGAAAACAAGGAAGCAATGATTTTCATCTAAGAATTCTTACATGAACTTTCCATCATGCTGGAGGTAGGAAAGACATTTTCAGATATGTATGAACTCCAACACATCCTTTTAGGCACTAATCTGGGGAGTGTATTTGGGGAAAAAAATGAGAAGAAAAAAAGAAAGCAAGAGCAGTGAAAGGAAGTTATTGGTAGCAGAGTAGGCTTAAAGAATATCTCATAAACAGTATAAATACAGAATTAGAAATAAAGGAGTGACAAAACCAAACATTGCAAGAAAAAGGAAAGGCAATTATAAATGCCTGGAAAAAGCTGTATTAAAGCAATATAATCCAAATAGAAAAGAAACTAAAATGTTGCACAGTTTCTGAGCAACTGACAGAATATACCAACCAATCCAGTGTGTATAGGAACACTCTTTTTCAACAGCACTGGAAACATGGCATTAGACCCACAGAAAAAAGAAATATATTCCTAGCAGCCTGGCAGGGAATACTTACAGAGTCACAATACTGTAAATGCCACTTACTGGTTCTTTTTAGAAACAACCTATGAACATAACATGGAAGATTTGCTCGTGGTTGCAGATCTGAAGATACAGAGTTAACAACTGTAACAATATAAAGAGTACAAGTACCTCTGACAGGAGGTAGGACAGGGTATCTCTAATAAGAGGTACTGATCTCCTCATTAAGAGATGGTGCTCAAAGTGGATGGATCAGGAAAGAAAATGAAAACCAATAATATGATACCAAACACTGGAATAGGAATTAGTATGAGCTAAATCTTCATGTTTCATACCAGCTGACATTTCAAAAAGTAGGGCTCAAAGTGTTTTTTCTCTCACAATTTTAAGGTAACCCACAGTACAGAATGAAAGTACTAAAAGAGCAACTGGCAAGAAAGAAAGGCTGGTCGGATCTATGAAGATTACCCCTACACTGTCACTTTCTCTTCTAAGCTCTTCTGTGGTATGATGTGCTACCATATTTCACTTTCGTAAACATGAAAGCTTATGATTAAAAAACAAAGAAGTGAGTACCACTTGTTTCCTCATTGTTCTTTCCTTCTGGGTCAAATCTGTACCCAGAGAAAGTGTCACTTTAGCTCACTATAAATTTAAAACATTTAATGTTGGTAGGCATTAGTTACTACCTTAGTTTTCCTTCCCTCCTATCAGTTGTGTCTTTCTTCCTTCAGCTGCTCAGGCTTATACTCTGCATTCCTCATTCAGCCAACTCTAATTGGCCGTCAAATCCTGTCAATTATTTTTTTAAAACACCTTTCCAGATTCATCTCTCTTTCTTCATTCCACTGGCCACTACCCACAGAACAATCTTGGAGTAAGTAACTGTAAATTGATTTTTTTGGTAAGTCAAATTTTGTTTTATATGCAAAATGAAAAGTCTATTTACACCAACTCAATGGCAAGGCATTTTAAAGACTGAAGGACCCTCTCATCACATTAATTTGTAGTTTATCTGACTTTTAATATTGAGATTATCATGTATCAGGCTTCTTTAAAATGAAGTACATCTATGCACCAAAGAAAAACTGTGGTTTCTCTAACAGCAGGAATTCTTCTGATAGATTAGTTTTGAAGACACTGCATAAAGAAGTGTATATATTTACAGGCACAAGTGACAAAAACAAAACAAAAACTAAACTACCAGAATGGTTCATAAAGTCCTGGATCAAACTGGCAAGTCCTTCTCTGTACATCTGTTACAGATTTTTCCTATCTCAAAAGTCTAATTACTTGCCAGGCGTGGTGGCACACGCCTGTATTCCCAGCACTCAGGAGACTGAGGCAGGAGAATTGCTGTGAGAGTTTGAGGCCAGCCTGGACTACACAGTGAGTTCAAGACCAGCCTAGAATATATAGTGAGACGCTGTCTCAAAAACAAAGGAAAAAAAAAAAAGTATAAAATTTTTTAAAAAAGTCTATTTACTGTGATTTAGTGAAGTTGAGTGATCAAAGTTGAACAGAGCCATGTCTCAACGTTCCCAAGTATTAGGCGCTTATGTGCTATTCAAAAGCACTGCCAAGTTATAGTTTAAGTTTTCTGTCCATTAGAACACACAGCCCCATCGCTGTACTTTTCCTCCACATTCCAGTGTCCCTTTATCACTCTTAGTGACTTTGAGGAATTGAATTCCAAGTATTTCACTAAGCAGGTAATTTTTTTAAAAAAAGAAAAAAGACCACATTATATTTTTCTCCTGATCATTGGCATAATCCTCCTTGTCTTCACTTTCTGAAGTCAACATAATTATGTCTGTTGCTCTCTTAAAACAGATATTAGCTATATTTGTTTCTATATTTATTCTACACCTTTAAGGTATAAGCTCCCAGGAGCAAGATGCACATTTATCTCTTCTCTTGCACGTTTCTCAAGAGTCATCTACAGGACTCTGTGGTGGTCTTTTAATAAAAGGCTGGACTAGCTAACCAGTTTCTCTGCTGGTCCTATATACCACATAAGCAACCACTCCTGAAGATGTGATTTATCACCATGACAACAGGCAATACAATAAGATTATAGCTTTAATCAGCCACGAATATGAAATATTTCTGAAGACCCTTCATGACGGAGACACTCTGGAAGCAGATACAGGTATGAGGAATAAGCACCAGCCCACCTGCTGGCAGAAGAGGCAATGGGAATGTCTCTCTTCAGATAGATGAGCAAGCAGGAAAACGGATAACACAACTTGTCTTGAAAGCAAGCAGCAAGATGAGGCAGTAAAAACCCATCAGCATACATCATCCTATCATGGCCTGGTGTCATCCCCAGCCTCTATTAGCCGTCACTGCATCAGCGCAAGTCCCAGACACTTTATCCTGTTTATAATTGCTGATGAGCAGTAATAAGGCCTCCATGCCTCAGCTCCGTCCGTTCCACTTCGGCACCCACCTATTAGGTAATAACTTTTATTTACAGCCCTGCTTGATGTGCTGTTCTATTAGTACAGCCAGGAACTGGGTAGGGGAAAAAAAAAAGTCTTGTTAATGGGCAGTATCATCATTGCAAGGCTCTGATGATTTATAATACAGCTTTGTGGCTGTTCTATCATGTTCCTTCTGGTAAGACTGCTGTTTCGGCTGGGAAAGCCACATTTCTAACATGCTCCCCCTAATAGGCACACACATGCCATGGAGCAGCACCTGAACAGCACTCCCTAGATCCATCCCCCATCCAAAAGAGAAAAGAGGAATCCAAAAATGTCTAAGGAAAGGGGTGATATCCTTTTTAAATCGTGTTGGTTCAGGCGTTTTGTCACAGTAGAGCAATAGAACAGTTAATTAACAGACATTCAGGGTGCTTTATCCTTGGTAGAAGTGCTAGCTATGATAAAAAAAGCAAACTGAATGTGCACAAAGCACAAGGGCCACAAGAAGTTCAACACCCACATTTAGGCTTATCACACACTCATTTCCAAAATAGCAACAACCCACATCACGATTCCCTCTCCTTTTTATACTGAAGTATATATATATATATATTTTTTTTCAAGGGCAAAAATTTCTCCTCATGACAGGGGCAACCTAGCTTGATACTCAATTATGTCAGCCTTTTCTCAGAAGGGTTGCCCTTCTCCTGAGTAAAACCCAAACAAGGCCTCTAACGCAAGCCCCTGAATTAAAGCCCAGTAAACCTATACATAATAGGCTGAGTTGGCCTGTAGCACAAACACAGCAATTAGTGGCATGAAGCTCATATGTAAGGGTAAAATTAAAGACTTTTAAGCTTCCCTTGACCATTTCTAAAATCTATACATTGTGTGAAGCACTTCTACCTCCACCCCAAACTGTAGACTGAACCTAAAGCCTCTGCATTGAACTCTATCAGAAGGCCCACCCCCATCTCACTAAGTTGCTTTTTAATTCATCTGCTATATTTACATATTGAGGATCAAATCATACGTTTATATAATGCTGTACTACTCCCTGATTCTATTCTTTAACATAAATAACTGAGGCAGACTGATTAAAGTTACTACAGGTATGGGGGGAACCCAAGAAAAAGCATTTAGATTACTGCCCTCCCCAGTTACATACTCAATGGCCAAAAAACACTCTGTCTGTAAACAGTCGCCCTGACATACCATGATAAACTTCGGTGAGATCTGCTTCTTTAACTGGGCAGAACATGGCAAGATGGCAGCTTTTCTACTGGAGAAATTTTTTGCTAACTTGCCAAATATTTGATATTCATGTTGTCCCCCACCCCAGGAATCAAATGAACTCCTTCTGGACCCAACATGATGAGTGCACAAAGTAAAACACTTTTTAATACTTTTTTCTTTCCCATGACAGATTTACTGTTTTGATCTTTCTTCGATGGTTACATTAAATGCTAATAAAAAATGAAAGGTTTATATCTTCCCTAATATTCTCCTGATGGGAACTTGCATATTACATAAGTAGGTCAAATTTCTAATTTTCTGCCTCAAATGCTGATACTGCAGACCTGAGGGACAAGTTATACCTGAAGGACCAATAAGAAAAAAAAGAAAAAGAAAGAAAAAAGTGAGTAACACAGCTGAACTCACCCCTGAAGCCATCTTCCTCTAAAACTCCACAGAGCAAAGGAGGACATGAAGCTGTCTTAAGAGCCACCTACAGTGTGTAATATTGACCATCACACTTTATAGTCACTGACTCAACTGTTCAGGACTAAATGTACTGGTGGAAAATGTTTCCGTGAATATTGACTCTACCAGGAGATGAAACACACAACTGCAGGTATTTCTAAGATTTACAGGGCCACCTCTGATTTAACACCACCACCTTTTAGCTTCTGAATCAATTTAAAAGATCTTATATAAAACCTCTTAGTAACATAAGAGCAATGAAACACTTCCCTTTAACTGGCTTCTGAACACTGATGTGAAAAGGGTTTAGCACATCAATCTTCTCTTAACTCCCAAGTGAAAGGGGGTTTCTTCTCGTCTTTGTAAGAACAGACAATAATATCACAAGCACGCAGCACAGAAAGAGTGAGTCAAGAAAAAGTCTGGTGGAAAAAACAAGAAAAAAAGAACAATATAAGACTATGATAGGTCATGTCACTGTTTATCAAACTGGGGGAAAAGAAGGGGGGCACCCAGAAAGATAAACAGGTAGGAAGGAAGGAAGAGCTGAAGGGAGGGAAGGAGAAAACACAGCTGGCAATAATATACGTTAAAATGAATTAACATGTTTCTTACAGAGTAGAAAGATGGCACTTTCTGGAAAAATGGCCTTGAGGTTTAATGGTTTCTGGACCCATCTGCTTTAATCTCAGGCAATACTATAGCTCCCTTATGGCCCCCAAATGGTTATTTTACTTGCTACTTTACTAATTATAATCACATTTTTTAACATATACATAGCTGTTTTAAAAGTCATCATTTGTCACATCTATTAGAAAGAATATTATCTGCCCAACATATCTGCTGAAGAAGAGCACACAATACAGATATAGTGGAGCCAAGTCTGCTGACAGTATTGTCAAGTCAAACTTGTCTATGAATTTTTTATTCTAACTTCGGTCATAATGGGGACTGAAAAAAAATGAAAACACAAGTCCTCATGAGTAATTTCCTTTCTTTCGTATGCTAAAATATCTGCCCCACAATACATATTCAACCCAGGGCTAAGAGCTGGTAGACATCCCACTTGACGGTGCTGCACCAACCCCCTAACAGAGGAGTGGCCCAAATAAGCAGACTCTTGGGGCTCATCTTGTTCAAGGATCCTGCTAGAGAGAGACTATTTCTCCAAATACATTTAAAACCAGACATGTGGGTTGGGGATTTAGCTCAAATGGTAGAGCTCTTGCCTAGTAAGTGCAAGGCCCTGAGTTCAATTCCCAGTAACTCCCACCAAAACAAACAAATAAACAAACAAATAAAAAAAACCCAGACATGGGCTGGGATATAGCTCAGTGGTATAGCACTGGCCTAGCATATCAAAGGCCTCAGGTTTGATCCCCAGCTCCACAAAATCAATCAAAATAACCAACCAACCAACCAACCAACCAACCAGACATGGTTCCATCTGCCCATCAGAGTTTAAAATTTCAGGTTCAGGGGTGGGGATTTAGTTCAGTGGCAGAGTGATTGCCTCATAAGCACAAGGCCCTGAGTTTGATCCCCAGCACCACCCCCCAATTCAGGTTTATCAGTATCAAATCATAATACAAGAAAACATAAATAACATTTCTTTGGCTGTAACTCTGAAAATAGCACTTTAAATAAGAAAGTGTAATGAAAGGCCATAACCTTCCTACAAGGCACTTTTAACCACAAAAATATCCCCCTAAAATGCCCATACTTTCCAAATAAAATTATCTAAAGGAGATGATCATAGCTCAGATTACAATGTTCTCAATCACTGCATAATGTGACGACTAGAAAAGATGAAGGACAAAAGGGAATCTTCAAGTGGTTTGTTGCCCAAGACAGCAAACTCTTTCCTTCACAATGAACTTATTCTTGGCAGAAACATCGTGAGAATTAACAAAGGAACATGTAGAAAACATCTCGAACTCTTTGAAGAAATGTAAACTCTCTCCAGGAATCGGAAGGTGTGATATGCTTTAACTCTCACTTTCTAACCAAAAGCAACCTAGGATTTGGTAGCATTTTCCAACTCTGCTGACTGTAGATTTATCTGTGCTCAAAAAGGTAACGGGGATGGGGTGGACCAGGGACAACCACCCGTGCCTTTGCTCCATTTTTCTCTGCTTAAATATCAAGCTGATTGTGGTACTGCTAAAAATTACACTGACTTTAACTATTAATAGTCTAACAGTTAATAGTGACTAAATGCTAGCATCTAAAGAATCTCGTTCCCATCAGGCTCACAAATACAAACTGATCTTTCATTTGCCACTACAGTCACTTTTTGCAACCTACTTCTTACAGTTACAGATCTTCAAAAAGAGCTCTCATATTTTGAAGGCTGCAGACCAAACCACTCTACACAGTGGTCCACTTTTCTAAATTATGACAATATCTTCTACCTGATCAAAACAGTCACTTGAAATAGAAATGAAGGTCTATTAATTAACCGCTTGGGTCTATACTTACTAAACTACACAATTATGGGTCTAATGCTAATCTTTAGATTTAACCTAAAGTACTGAAATAATGACCTGTTGACTGAGCAGAGGTCATGAGCCTTTTTCTGCTGCACACGCCTATCTAAAATAGTCATGGGATTGGGGATTTAGCTCAGTGGTAGAGCGCGCTTGCCTAGTAAGCATAAGGCCCGGAGTTCAATCCCCAGCACCCTAAAAATAAAATAAAATTGTGTCTTTTGCTGTTTATGAGCTGTATTTGCTGTTTATGAACTATTTATAGATGTATACAAAAATGAATTTTCAATATAGTAATGTTATAAGGATGACATAAAGAACTTTTACTAGTGTCCTTCATACCTCAGAAAATACACACAGGTGCCCTTATTCAGAGTGGCTGACGTACATAATCTCTTTATTCTACCCTAAGTGTCTTTTTTCTAACACACCATTCCTAAATTCAAGGCTGTTGCAGTTTCAAACCTAAATGGATGGATTGGCTGGGAGGGGTTGGGAGCAGGTCATTTCCTGCTAAGCTCCTAAGCAATGACATTATCGTATGGTAATTACTCACTGACCCTCTATACCCGAAAGCCCATGTGGGATCTGTCTGGGAGATCCCTGGAGAAGCCCCACAGGACTCATGTTAAAGGCATGAATCCTACTCTTGAAGAAACTAGACATAAAGACTACTAAGAAGACAAATGACCAGAACTCCCACCAAGGGGAGCCTTGCTGACTGAAGGACACAGAGGATGGAGACAAAGATTACCCGTGGTCTCAAAGCAAATCGTTTTAATCACATCTCAATCAGGAAGCTCTGACCTCCAGAGTCAGGGCCAGTGTTTAAGGGTCTGGTGGCTGGTTAGCCCTAGCAGCTTCTGAGGCACTAAGAAGTGTACAGCAGGATGAATTTGTAAACCTTTAATTTCCATGCTGAGAAATCTCATCTCTCAAGTGATCTTCTAAGGAGATCATGTGACACTGCATTAATTTCCTTCCAAATTGAAAATTCTCAATCTTTTTCTAGTTAAAATGTGTATATTCACCTAACAAAAGTCTAGAAACGCATGACCAAGAGCTCAATGACTCATCATTTCACTTATGTACATCTGAAGATACAATTTCTCAGTTCCTACTATGATACTGACATGCAAGAGAGAACGTGGTCACTGTAAATTTAACTAGTGAACCTGGGTATGGCAATGAGTGCTGGTAATGTATGTCACTCCTCCTTCTGCCTAAAATACTTACCTGATATGTTCACAGCACAGTCTAATGGGTGCCCACTGTATTCACATGATCTTTAATGATAGGATTATAATAGCTTTGTGAGCTTTACATATAATTTCTTTCCTTATCAAACGTATCAGACTTTTCATTCTACTTTGCAGATGAAGAAGAAATTTTGAAAAGTGAACTTACTTAAAAATCACAATTTAATAGTGGCTGAAGCCGGACTCTGAAATTGAATTTTTCTTCTTCTTCTTCTTCTTTTTTTTTTTTGAGACAGGGTCTCACTATATAGTTCAAGCTGGCCTTGAATTCACTATGAAGCCCAGGCTGGCCTCGAACTCACAGTGACCCTCCTGCCTCAGCCTCCCAGGAGTATACCACCATGGCCACCTGGATTTAATTTTAGAACTTGCATTTTAAAAGTACTTAGCTACATGCTATATTTCCAAATATATGTTATGTTTTTTTCCAAACTTCAATGATACACTTTTCTACTCTCTGTTATAGAAAAAATAATTACCAAAAAATGTGAAAAGCAGTAACACAATATAGCAGAAAACAACACAGGCTTTGGCATTTTAAAACACCTATGCTCAAGTCCTGGCTCCACTACTCATAGTAGTGCTATTACTTCGGAAAGTACACTTAACTTTTGAGTGCCCATTTTTTTTCATCTGTAAAAGACAATGATATGTGTCTTGCAGAACTGCTCTGAAGATTAAGTGAGCATGCATATAAAGTACAGTGAATGGGCCTGGCAGTATGGGGAGCAGAGCGAGGGAAACAGATCTACGTAGAAGATGGAACAAAGTACATGACAGTCAGGGGAGTTCGTACTAGTTTCAGCATCTAAACTCAGGACATCAAAGTCTCCCAAACCTCTCAAGATGACCCAGTGTGCTCAGTTTACTCCTTGACTGCTGCCTAAACATGCTGACAGTGCTGAAAGTAAATCCTGTCCCGAGGGCCAAGACTGGAAGCAAAGAAGGAAGACTGTGTACACTTTGACTGTGAAGCACTGGACATGAAATCAAAGGGCTCTGAAAGTTTTCAAGCTTGCAGTTAGAAGAGGTAGGCAGCTGGCTCTCCAACTTCCCACTGGCTAATCAGGACCATCTGTCTCACTCTAGGGCATGAATCTCTCCTACCTCTGTGAGACAGAAAAATCCAGAGCATGCTGACTGGGGACAGGAGCAGTAAGAACATGCCTAGACTTCTGCACACTCTCTGCCTCAAGCATCATTTGGAGAGAAGAGTAAAATTAAAAGTTCTTTAATGTTCAATGCCTGAATGTTACTCTAAAACTGCAGGACAGGTAGGTATGTTTGAGATGTCCAACATCAAACTATTATAGGCAGCTAAATTAGATAGAAATTAATACATGTACAGTCAGAGAGGGGTTGGGCCCTCAAGGAAGTCAGCACAAAAAGACATCAGAAGTGTGGCTGGAGGCAAATCTGAGAGAGCCAGGCCCAGGACGGAGAAGCAGCAGCAAGGCCTATATGCTTCCCTAGAGATAAACAGCAACTTGGAATTATACTGTAATTAGCACCACCTGGTCCAGTAGGCCCACACAGGCATCAGACACATAGATAGTTGACCAGAAAGTCTGGACCTATACTCCCTTCCCTTTTCATGAATTCCTTTGATCTTTTCATGCACCCTCGCTACATGACTCACTTCCCTACTGGATCAATATTAGCTAAGCAGCTATACTTGCAGCCCTATAGGCTGATTATAGTTCAACCCACATTACACCCCCATTGTGATTTTGCTATATAAATTACCTCTGACAAAGAGTCTCGGTGACCACCCTCTTAGGACCTCTCCTGGAAATCCAAGAGCTATTCTTCTTTTCCTTATTTCCAGTAAAACTTTCCTAACTTCCTCCACTGGTTCACAACTTCATTCCTTGATGTTGTAAGACAATGAACTTAGCACATTTGACATCCAGCAGGTCAGGAATTGTATTTTTCCTATACCAAAGCTATGAGTATTTAAAGGACTTGAGGTTTCAGTATGAGAGGTACATGGAAACAGTTGTGCTATTTCTGTTGAGTTATACAGACCTTTTAAGTTATGAAAAATATTTTGACTATGACCTTTAGAAAAATATAATTATTTTGACTCTTCCAAACATAATCCTTGAGATACTTTGAAGAGCAGGCCAAATATTGCTTAAAATAAATTAAGCTACAGGCCAAGGAACAATGAGCATTATGACTGCTCTCTGAGAGCTACAAGATTCATGACTTCATGTTTAATAAAAATGTCACATACACAAAGACTTTTCTGGGGACTCCATGCAACTGAAAAGAATATTTCAGCACATCCCTCAGTTTTATGATGGCAAGAGAAAATAAATTTTCCAAACCTACTAAGACACTATCACAGTTAAAGCACTGATTTTCTGTACTAAAACTTGTATTGTCCTTCATCCGTTATTTAAGGAATTTTTTAGTAGGTTCAAGACTTAAAACAAGTCATTTTATGTATGTTTCATGTAGGAATAGTATTTTTGGATATTAGGAAGTAGGTACATTTTGATGTTCACTATCTTGGGTCTAAATGCCAATGTTACTCAGTTAAATTGACCCCAAAGAACATCATACTGACTTCTGCTCACCTCCATTCCCAATATCACACACAAAATATATCATTTCACAAGTGATGAAAAGAAAATCATAGGATACCCTCAGCACAACAAGTCAGACCCAGTGGCTAATTTCTGTGAAGAAGGGAGGTAAGAATGAGTTCACGTAAGAATGATGTACGTACCTGTACCACAGGATCTTTTGGTTGGTGTAACTAATGAGACATGAGCTGTGTCTGTGCATGGCCCACCTAGAAACAGAAAGGCAAGTACATCAGTCACGTATCCTCCACATGCTCACAGTAGTTACCTTGAATAAAGAGAAATCTAAAGAGGAAATGATCAACTTGCAAATATGCATTAAGGAAGGGTGGTAGAAACGATGGTGATGCTGGGTTTCTTCTAAGGACTTAATTTTGGTGGAGCAATTTACAGAGAGCTATAATTTACACGATAGCATACTTTTCATAAAAAGTCAAGTATCATACATTAAGAAGTTAAAATTCAGATCCAGGTGTTATCAGAGCAGCTGTTATCTCCAAGTTTGGGGAGATGGCTTCTTTCACAAAGTGATAAAGCAAGAGTATCCCTCTTTTGATCTCAGTGGTCACTCTACCTTTGAAATTATCATTAAAACTAGCACCTAAAGAACAACTTATTGTCAGAAGAAACAATGATCATTTCAGTATATAAGGAAAGCAGTGCTGACAAAGGAAGACTATCTGGGTTGATTATAAAAACATGGTATGAAGAGCGCTTTCATGGAGTCTTGGTCAGCCCAAAGATCTCAAGTGCCCAGGCATAATCCAGAGTATGCAAGGAACATGAGTAGTCAGCGGGCAAAGGCTTAAACAGCAGTACTTTCATTCTACAGGATCAAGACCATCAACACATTCCAAAGTTGATACTGGTACGCACCCCAACACCTCCACTGAACCTACTACCATCTGAATTAGGAAGTTATGATATAAACGTGAAGGCCAGTGGTTCTTGGCTTGCCCTGGGAAAGGCAGTGCTGATGATCACAAAGATCAAACATGCAGGCAATGTTACACATCTACTCTGAAAAGGTTCCTCGGGTGACTTGACTAGCAGACAGGAAATGTGGTTACTTGGCATGGGTGCACATCATCAATGAAAAGACTTCGTATCACTGATGTTACTGAATGAAAGAGTTCCGAGACCAGAGGTTATGCCACCCAGATCCATGGGCTTAGGGACTTAGAGATCCCATGTAACAAGCTCAACTTCAGCCCACTCTTTCCTATATCAAGGCTATAACAGAAGCCACCTGTAGTGGGTATACAGTAACACAGACGGCAACATTTTTTAAGGGAGGAAAATCCACAGAAGCATGCTATTAACTTCAAAGACTACTTAGCAAATACCTACTATATGCCACCACAGATTAGTCCCACACTTAGCACTTACCATCTTACTGCAAACGCAAAATTTATATACATATAAACAAAGAACAATACATGACTGCAATAAATGGCTGGACAGAAAATGATCAAGTGCTAAAGCATACAGAACAGGTAATTAACATTGTATGTAATCAGGAAGAAGGTTGTTCACTGGCTGACCTTACCTGGAAATCTAAGAATTTGAAATGGGAAATTCAGAAAGACCAGAGAGCAAGGTATCTCAACTGAATGTTTTCTACAATCTACATTCATCAGAGAAAGCTCAATATACAAAAAGTCCAGAGATTCAAACGGGCAATTGTAACATGAAAATAGGCAACATAAGGAGACAACAAGCCACGTGCAAACCTAACATAGACCCCAAACCCTTAGGGTGCTCCCTAGGCACTGGTTTTTTACAGCTCCATAACAAGCTGTATCTTCTGCTTCTGTGTAATTTTGGAGGGTGATACTGGGGATTGAGCCTAGGGCCTCCTGCTTTCTAGGCAAGCCATGCACCACTGACCTACATCCTTGTCCCTCATGAAAGTTTTCTTGTTAAACAAAGCATCCTTATTTCTGGGACATTACAGACTTTCACAGAAGATACAGTTTAAGCCAGGCATGGTGGTACACGCCTGTAACCTCAGCACTTGGGAGGGTGAGGCAAGAGGATCACTGTGAGTTTGAGGCCATCCTGGGCTACATAGTGAGTTCAAAGCCACCTTCAACTGCATAGAGAGACCCTGTCTCCAAAACAGATGCAGTTTAAGCTTGAGACTTACTGAGTAATCCTCAATAAGTGAACCTCAGTTTCTTGAACAAAAGAATAGGAATAATAAAATTACCACTAAGCCAGAGAGTTCATGCATCATGTACACAAAAAGTTTGCATAAACTCTTAAGTGTTACATTATGTAGAATCATTTTCTTCCACCAGATTTTATATTTCCAAGAATCAAGACTTACACGTTTTGAACTGCTCTTGGGTCACAACTGTGTGGACAACGAGTCTTTAACAATGCTTATTAAGTGACTACTGCAAGCTATTTGATTTAATCAGGACAGTGAGGCACATTTTAAAAGAGGTTTCTAATAGAGGCATAACATAAAGAAGATGAAGTACATGTTGGGTATCCTTTATCCAAGAGGCTTGGGACCAGAACTGCTTGGGACCAGAGCTGGATTTTGGAATATTTGCATATATATAATAAGGTATCTTGGGGACAAGACCTAAGACTAAACATAAAATTCCTTTATACTTCATATATACATGTACACACAGCTAAAAGCTAATTTCATACAGCATTTTTAGTGTGTCTGTGTTCTAACCGTGACTCATCACATGAGGTCAGATGCAGAATTTCCCACTCATGGAATCATCACAAGGCTCAAAAGTTTTTGATTTTGCAGCATCTTGATGTTCTGGATTAGGAATGCTGAACCAGTGCTAGAATGAGCTGCACAAATCTTAATATCCTGAGGGATTTTACACACACACACACAGGATGACTATCAGATAAAATGATTAAAATATCTCCTAAATCCAGAAAGTCCTGGGAATCACCTAAAATACAGATTCCCAGGCGTGGATCTGGAAAATTTGATAAAACAGGTTAGGGAGAGCACAGGAGATCACAGGGCATTTCCAAACTGGATGCACACTGCAAATATCAAGAGCCCAGTCAGCTCCCCTCTCTGATAACATTTCTATAAGCTCCTGCTCAGTGTATGGCCAGATCACTGCTTTCCCGCCCCCAGCACAAAAGTGACCTGCATAGAGCACAAAAGTCAGTGACAGTGTAACTATCAAAACACTTTAAAAAATAAAGACACAGTATAATTTATTTATTCAGTAAAATTATAAGGAAGAAACCACAAGATCAAAACCTCTGAAGAAATTTATCAGAGATTTGTGAATTAACACCTCATACTTATAAATGTCCTCAATAATTACCAAATAACCAAATCTTTACTTCATCTGTGGTTTGAGAATTTACCGTTTAAAAAATTTCTAGTGAATGAATTTCTGTAGGTTTTGGCAAATACACAAATGACTTTATGGTTACTGAGTATACCGCAACATGTATCACCATGAAAGTATTCTCCAGAGAACTTGTTAAACTAACAACCCAGTCCAACGCATCCACTACACTACAGTGAAGTACAAATAGAACCATAGTTGAGCCAAGATGAAATGAGAGCAAGTGTCACTGGCAGTGATAATATATCTTGGCTTTGATAATTGGGCAATATTATAAATGGAGAGCTTGGAATTAAGTTTGGTATGACAGACCATAACCTATGAAACCCTTTAAAATCCAGAGCAGAAGCATATGAACACCACGCATATATCCTACACTAATGGTGTTGTCATCCCAAACTCCTGTACCCTCAAATAAAATGAGCAGTTAGCCATATGATATCTAGCCTTACACAATTAATTCCAAATCAATTGTCAACATGACCACAACTGAATTAAAATTATGGGCAACTAACTCAAAGGAAACCTTTTCAGGTTTCTGTCTACAAAAAGCAATATATAACATGAGTCCTATATGCTTACAGCAAAGAAAATACTTTTGAGAGCGGACGTTAAAGGTCAAAGTGAAGAGACCAGTTCCATCAAAAAACCAGAGATGGGGGTAGGCTGGGCATAGAGGCACATGCCCATAATCCCACCACTCTGGGAGGGTGAGGGAGGAGGACTGGAAATTTGAGCCCAGTCTGCATAACTTAGTGAGACCTGATCTCAAAAATGAATGAATGAATAAATGGATGGATGAATGACTGGGGATGTAGTTCAATGTGAAGACCTTGGGTTCAATCCCCAGTACACATAAAAAAACAAAAACAACAGAGGCAGCTTTTCCTTTCTGGACTTTCTAACAATGCCTGGCAGAAGACCCTGCATGTGTCTCCGTAAATCACTGTAAACTCTGCTCCAATTTTTGACCATTCTTCTTTCTAAGCAGCAGGGTACAGCAGAGCTAGTAACAAAGAGCAAGGTGAGAAAGCACCTTTAGGACCCAGGTTCTGCAGGTGAATGGGACAGAGGAGGAGAGGGGGAGACAGAGACAGAGAGGGTGGGAGAGAGGGCGGAAAAGCAGGGGACAGAGAGGAGAAAGGTAAAGGGTTTAGTGGGATTGAGGTGGGAAAACAAACAAGTATTTCTAATCACAGAACAATTCAAACCATTATCTTTGTCACCCAAAGAGACCCAGCCAATCTGTGATGACAAAAAGGCATTTATTTGACAATTTGGGTGTGTCTCAGCATCTGGTTCAGGGAGAGCAGAATGTGTCCCATTAGAGAGGAGATTAAGGGTCCTTTTATGAGTCTAGCATAAGCTTTATCCCTGGACTAGGTAACAGTTTTGTTCATGCACTCCCTGGGATGTTTACAACTCTTGGCATGCCAGGAAGTTCATGCAGTAGTCACCAAAGAACAAGGAGCCTGGGTCACAAAAGTACTTGCTGCTGTCAACTTTCTTTCACATCTTTTAGAAGCAACAAGATATGTCATGTGCGGGTACAAATCCCCTGTGATGAATGTTATCACTATGTACATCTAAAATGTACCATTAAAATTTAAAAAATTAAAAAAAAAAGATTAACCAAACTGATCTAACTCTTAGCCAATTATCCCAAGGGTTTATTGCTTTCCTTTGCTAAAGCAAATTATGCAATTAATTTCTTCAAGTTTCTTCATTATCTGAAGATATATTAACAACAGAGTACATTTTGCATTTAATATTACATTTAGAGAACTTTTTTTCTAAAATGTTAAGTTTCAATAATTTAGTTCAGAATCTGTGAGCAAGTAAAGCCTGTGGGTAGCTAGTGGTTTGTGAGTGGAGAAGTCTGAATATTCTATCTTTTCTTCTAGGGATATTTCCATTCTTGTACTAAAGGTGCCATACATAAATGCAACACTACAAATCACATTTGCAATTTCATATGAAAGTCACAAAATGGTATTTTTCAGCTGTACTCACAGCAAGTAAAAACTTTTATAATATCTCCAGTAGGGTAGTAGATTTTCTCCTGGGGAAATTGTACTGATTTCAATCCTATAAAGTTGAAGAGTAGGGTCAAATTTGCATATTCACTTTACTATAACCTATACAACAGTACTATATAAAAGTACCCCATTAACTACCAACACTCATGTTTCAAAGTGAAGTCCAGCACGCTTGGATTTTTTCAGGCTCTTATACAGTTACGTGGTATGCCAAAAAATCTCCAAGCTACCCATACAGTAGTCAATCCCACAGACTACTGAAAGACTCAGAGGGAAGTAGAACTGGTTTAGAAAGTAGCTCAAAGTCGGACAGCAATGGTGTCAGGCACTCATATCCAAAGCTGAGTAAATACAGCAAAATACAGTATTTTCTCTTTAACCCCGAAATAGAGATCAACGATCTACTCCAAACACTTTGTTAAAACAGTTGTGATGAGTAGTTATTTTTGGCTCCTGGTTCCACCAGCCCTTAGTGGCTGTAGTTAAACCATGTGCAAAAACACATCGATTAGGAAAAACAGACTGTCAAGGAGTCAGTCAGCTAAAAATAAACAGAAGCTCAATAATAAAACAAATATTCTACTATCAGTCCGTTGACAATAAGTGTGAAACATTAATACACAAAAGTAGCCATTCCTTTTGTAGATTTATAACACTTCAATTTTCCTGCTTAATTAACATGACATTTACATAACAGTATCTAATTAATTTCCAACTAAAGGCACTGTGGGCTAATTAGAAATACATCATCCTTTTTTTTACCAGTTTGTCAATCTCACTCTATCATAATCTGTGCATTGTTTACCTCTGCAGCACCTTGTTTTTCCAGCTCATAGTTCTAAGGATGATTTCAGATTCAACAGCTATAAGTCTCTACCATCCTACAGATTTAGAGTATCTTACAGAGTTTCTTGATGAGGCCTGGGGGGGGATGGGGGGGTTACAAGAGAGAAATTACTGTTTCCCAACATGACCATGTTAAGAATATAAATTATCTTTAAAAAATATTCAAATCTATACCTTCACCAGTAAAAGAGTTCTTCTTAAGCCTTCAACATATACATGGAGACTTAAAATAGTAAAGAACTTTTGGTAATAAATGAATCATAGAGACAGATAACACCCAAGAAAATAAGTCATCTTCAGAAAAGAAAACCCTAACCGCTAACCTCATCTTAAACCTGCAATTCAAGAACTGTTTTTATCAGAAAGGACACATATAATCTGTCTACATAAGTGAGTTTGAAAAGCTCCACTGATTAAAAACAAGGATACATAAAAATATAATGAATGGTAATCTAAGTTTACAGGGAATCTAAATTTACAGGAAATCAGTACAGGTAACAGCGCTCCCATTTCTCCAAAGGAAACATCCAAATTAAACCATTTATAAGACTTGTTATAGAATTTCAGTGTTAATCTCTCAGAAGTTCTAATCCTAACCCATTGCAAGATCTCTCTCAAATTTAGATCTATATGAGGAGATTTCTAAAATGGGTCAAAACTTGCTACTGATAGTTTATTTTGTTCATAAAGGGCTTCTCAACAAAATTTCATGACTACTCCAGTAAATAATTACATCTCTGTAAATACTATGCTGTTTATGTACACTTGTGTAATTATAAGCCTATCTGCTCAATAGAAATAAAATTCTCCCACACCGCCTTCCCTGGAACAACACTAAAAGTTAACCTAAATCAGGAGTACTTTCCATGAGCCTGGAACTGACAGAATCATTCACTATCCCCACGCCCCCACACTTTTTTTTGGAGACAGGGTCTCACTACATAGGTTAGGCAAGCCTTGAACTCACTGTGTAGCCCGGGCTGGCCTTGAACTCATGGAGATCCTCCTGCCTCAGCCTCCCAAATGCTGGGCTTACAGGCTTGCACCACCATGCCCAGCCTTGATGGACTCTTTAAAGGAACAGAGATGGACACCCCTGCTCAGACCAGGGGATGTTCTGGAAGGAATGCGCTCTCCTGACCCAGCAAGGGCATTAACAGAATATTCCTTAAAGTCAGGAGTAGTATTACCTTAGTAAGCTAGTACAGCAGGTATTCAAAATATGGTTTTCATCAGTGAACGAAAATGATTTAAGTCAAAAACAATTACTGGATATACAAGGTGTGATTAAAAATCCAGTGAATGTTTAAAATTTTTAAAAAATTTATTACAGTAAAGACATATTGTCATTAACTTCCTCCCTCCATACTCCACCTCACTTTGAACACATTTATCCCATTTTTCTTGCCACTCTCTGAAGCAGTTCTGAAGTCCTCTTTCTTGAATATTTTTAGGGTGCATTGTTGTGACTGCTTCCATAAGAGACGTGAACAGCAATGTATCTTTTACAGCAATACATTTATTTAAATATCCACTGTATATTTCTATCACACCTGGTAACTGGCTATTCAAAAATGCAATTATTAATAAAAGCAGCTGATTTTCACCACATTCACATGTTGCTCTAGTAAAGCAGTTTACAAACTTTGGTTTTGGTTGACTTTTTTACATTTAAAAACTATCAAGAATAGTAAAGAGCTTTTGTTTATGGGTTACTGTTACTCATACTCACCCTATCTGCAATTAAAAATGACAAAATTTTAAAAAGTTTTCATTTAAAATTAACAAAATTACATTTCAATCACGAAAACATATTCTTAAATAGTTGAGAAAGGAACAATTTCAGATTCCCTGAGTAGACCTTAGGAATCTCCACAGGTGTGCAGACCACAGTCGGAACCAGCGACACAGAGCAAAAGTGACCTAAAGGTTATTGTATTTTCCAATTTCCCCATATTCCTTACATGCCGACGGGCTTGAGTCTTGCAGAGAACAATGGATACACTAAGCATAAATAACAGTAAGAGATTTGCCCACTCTCAAAAAATATTTACGTAAATAAAGGTCAAGTGAAATTATAGTCATAATTTCAAAACCAGGACATTCCAGGAAAAGTGAAAACATGTTTCATTGAACTCAATGGATTTTGGACAAGCAACTAAGTTTGTTCAATATCAGTTTCTCAGAAGTGATAATGTGACAAAACCCAACAACAATTAACAGTGAAATTCCAAGACATCACCATCATCCTGGGGATGCAAGCCAGAGTCCTTTTTCGGGAGGTTAAAATATCACCTAGCTAATAAAATCAGTTCTAATTTTAGATTCTGTTTTGTTTCTCTCTTGTGACAAAGCACATTTAATATGGATATGAAATCAGGGGCTGTCACTTCTCCAATTTAGGCTTCAGTTTTGACTACTTACAGACTTAACTAAGGCTCAACTCGGATTTCCACATTTGCATTTTACCATCAACACAAGCATAATTCTCATAACAACATTAATGGAGACACCACTCAGTATTAGAAGAGCTTTTTATGTTTTTTTCACACAGTTCAGCTAGCAAGAGTGTTCTCTTTAATACTGGGCTGTGTTGAAAACTGAAAGGCAGCTGAAACGGCTTCCTCAGAAAGAGAAGTGACTTGTGCACCTTCTTCATAGCAGGCTTCGGGAAAAGTGAACTAAGACTTCTATTCATGCCACAGTTACCTGTGTCACGGACTTTCAAAATGAACTTAGGACACAGGTGGCCTCTGCTGAGTCCCTCCCACAGGCAGCTGTGCCACTCACTACCGGCTATGTTCAGGCCAACAGGGAATGAAAAGTGCTGAGGTTCAACTTTGTTTCACAGACAGAAGTGAACGGTGCAGGCCTTACTAGCAGGACTTCTCTTTGTAACTGCTTAGTAGAAAATGTTCTAATTTGAATTATGCAGCACAGGGGTTATATTGATATTTTGGAATTCTAAAAAGTCCTTATAAAGTGACATCAAGAATCATCTTTTTGGGAGCTGGGGATTTAGCTCAAAAGTAGAGCTCTTGCCTAGCAACCGCAAGGTCCTGAGTTCAATTCCCAGCACCAAAAAAAATTTTTTTAAAAATCATCTTTTTGTTAGATAAAAAAGTGAAATGGTTTATGGAGTAAAAGAAGGTATAAATATAAAATGTAAAGTTGCATAATTATTTTTTGGGTACTAGTGGCTCTGAATTCTCACAGAGAAATTCACAAACATAATACATGCACATCAGGTTAAAATGACTACTTCTAACATTTTCAAATAGATGCCACTATTATGATTTTCCTGCCAAATATTCTGTCATAAATAAAGCTTAGATTTAGTTTAAAATTGGCATAGTGTCACCCACTTGTATCTACACAAAATAAAAAGTGTGACAACTACAGAAGTCAAAAGCTATGTGAAGTGTGGTTGTTCACTGTGAACTTTACTTTCACAGAGAACCACACAACATTTAATTTAGTAAGAACTTTAAAAGAAAATCTATATTTACAAATGGGAGGGCAGTGATGATACTGCCTCAAAAACTAACCTGAATATCAATAACTATATAATCTTACAGGTACCTAAGGATATCTTCATGGAAACTAACCTCTCTGATTTGCAGTTCTAAAGGGACTCTGGAAAATAAGTATTAAAAGTCTGCTAGTCTTTTCTCTTGCAAAAGGGTTGATAAAAGAAAATAGCC
The DNA here is from genome assembly GCA_004026905.1 of Hystrix cristata. NCBI lineage: Eukaryota > Metazoa > Chordata > Mammalia > Rodentia > Hystricidae > Hystrix > Hystrix cristata. Next base: position 28,415 of record PVJO010011752.1, read on the forward strand.
CAGAACAAAATTTACTATTTCACAACACGCAGGTGGCTACTGTGAGAGGGAGTGAGGAGGAAGGAAGGGCAGACGAAGAAAGGATAGGAGGAGGGGAAAGAGACACACACAGTGAGAGCGAGAGGGAGGGAGAGAGAGAGAGAGAGAAGGAGAGACAGGGACACAGACAGACAGACAGAGAGATTGTAACTTCCACTGTTCCAAAAGTCTGAGAACTGACACAACAAAGCACACAGTTCCTTTCTGAGTTGTCTGTTTTGAGATTACTGAATAGTGTAGAAAATACTAAGTAGCTATTTTTAAAAACCAAGTACAAAAATGAAAAATGTAAATAAACTTGTTGCAAATAGAGAGGGGTGGGTGCATGGAAGAGAGGGGAGGGGAAGAGGGGGGAAACCAAGATACATCACATACAGGTACAAAATAACCATGTTGATTATGATCATTATGTATACAATGTACCAATACATGTTCTTGGTTAAAAAAAAAAAAAACCCCAAGTACAAGCAATGAGGTGCCCTTCTTTAATTCATCAAAACACATAAAGCAGGTTTCAAAAAGCAATGAAGATTAAAAATAAAACTTTTCAAAATATTTAAATCACTAAGCATTTGCTAAGAATCAGTGCTCTGCCTGCCAAGCACTATACTAGATGCTTTGGGGCAGCACAAAGTGACATAAAGTCCCTAATTTGGGTCTCTGACCCTTAAACTTGTGCAGGAGGTGACATTCTTACGTCAAAAAGGTAACAGACAGATGACAACATGAGATCAAGTGTTACAGATAAGAAGTACAGGGAACGCGTAGAGGACATAATCAGTGAAAATGAGAAGGATCCGAGCTGGGCTTTGAAGAGCACGACTACAAATGGCAATGAGCACGCTGGGTGTCTCCTGGGACCACGAGATCGTGGTCTGGTGCAACACAGAAGTCCCCTCTTGCCTGCAAGTGATATATTCCCACCAGTGCTGGGAAAACGAGGCAAGTCAGGCCACTGAAGGTCTAGACTGTGAGGATGGATGTCAGGTACAAGATTGAGAATCTCGGTAACTACACTGGCATGATAAGGCAATGAAAGAACTTCCATTTTTAACCTGATTATCAATGAGAAGCACATCTGATAGCTTTATGGACTAGGAAGATATTAGAAGCAAAAACAGCCTGGGGACTATGGCTAGAATCCTGTGGAAACACAGTAATGGCAGTGACAACTTCTCAGACTTTAAGGATTGTTCCCCTGGACTAACTACAGGTTAATAAACAAGACAAATTAGGAAATACGGTGTCAGAATAACTATAATAAATTTTAAAGTGAGGCATGGTGGTGCACACCTGTAACCCCAGCACTCAGGAGGCTGAGGTAAGAAAATCACTGTGAGTTCAAAGCCAGCCTGAAGTACACAGACCCTGTTTTTTTTTAAAAAAAAAAAAAAAAAAAATTTTTTTTTTTTAGTTTGTGTACTTGGTATAATGTATAGCATGTTTAGTGGAGGAAGTTTTAAAATTAAGAATTCTATGCATAGTTTTATTTCAATATTTACAAATCTAGCTGAAACGGACACTATGGCAACACAAAAGTCCCCCCTTGCCCACAGGTGATATATTCCCACTCCCTGCGTGCCCATGCCTGAAACCAGATGACACCAAATTCTATATTACTATGTTTTTTTCCTGTGCTCACATATTACTATGTTTTTTTCCTGTGTTTTTTCCTTGCTTACAGTAAAGTTTAAATTACTAGTCAGGCACAGTAAGATTACCCACAATAAAACAGAACACACAACAACATACTACAATAAAATTGTGAACATTACTACTCTTGTGCTTTGGGGCCACTGTTAAGTAAAATAAGCACTGCATGGATATAAGCACTATTACAGTACCATGACAGTCAACTTGGCAACTGAGAAGGACTCCTAAGCCTCAAGGGGCACTACACAGCACAGATGGGGTGGAAAAGGGGATGACTCGCATCCCAGGCAGGAGGGAGCAGGATGGTGTGAGATTTCATCAAGCTACTCTCACAAGAAAAAAATGTAAAAGTTAGGAACTGTTTATTTCTGGAACTTTCCATTTAATATTTTTGTGGTCATGGTTGACAGTAGGTAACTGAAACTGCATTAGGGGAGATTACAGTAAGTGTTAATTGCCAAAACTGACTGAAAATGAGGTAGAAAGCATGAATATTCCAATAACCACATAAGAAACCAAAAAGGTCTCACAAAATGTACTTCAGAAAAAAGTTATCAGTGCAGCCAGTTTTATGAATAAATTCTTCAAGCTTTTAAAAGATTAGAGAAACCATACAGTGTCAGAACGTAAGAAAAAAATTGTGTTAAAACAGAAAAAGATGACGTTTTCTATGAGATTAATTAATATAACACTTGACAGGAATAGCATACTACATACAAAATTAACTCTCATTTATCAAAAATATATAAAATGTGAAATAAAATTAGCATTCTGAATCCAAGAATACACTGAAAGAATGAGCACATTTAAGGAATGTAAAGATGGCTAACATTAGAATTATATTAAAATTAAGAGATTATAAAGTAGAAATTGCTCATGATGAATCTTCACAGATGTAAAAATAAAACAGTATTTTATAAAATTCAACACCGACTTTTAATAAAATGGGGGCAAGAATTTCCCTAACTTGATGAAGACTCTCTCTAAAAGATACCAACACCAAAAACTCTATTTGTGAAATACTACTAGAAAAACTACAGTAGTTTCATTAGAGTAAAGAATAAGAAGAACACTATGCACCAGTGTGTACCCCTGTAAGCCCAGCACTCTGGGAGGCTGAGGCAGGAGGATCCCAAGTTTGAAGCCTGCCTCAGCACCTCAGTGAGATCTTGTCTTGAAACCAAAAAAAAATTTTTTAAAGGGCAGAAGATGTAGCTCAGTGCAAAGGCCCTGGGTTCAATGCCAGTACCAATAAAACAAAACAGTGACAACAAGGAAAAAAATACAGAAAAACATTTTCTAACTCTGGTTCAAAAAGCCTTCTAAGAAAGGCACAAATGCAAGCGACAAAGGACCAACAGACTTAAATAAAGTAATTTTCTAATGAAAAGATGAGGTACTCAAATCAAAATGAAAAGCCCAGTAACGTACCAGAAAAACTATTCACAGTATAAGTACCCAAGGACATTATCTAAAGTATGAGTTCCTAAAAATCCATAAGAAAAAAACAGCTAAATGAATAAGCAAAAAAAAAAAAAAGAATAAGCAAAGAACATGGATCAGCAAATCCCTTGCAGACTTATAAATGCCTAATAAAACACGTGAAACATGCTCAATCTCATTATCAGGAGATATCAGGAAAATGAAAGCTATAATACGCTATTCTTTGTCCACAATTTTAAAAATAAAAACAAAAAACCACCCACAAAAAAACAAAGAGAAGCACCTGTGGATAACGGTATGGTAAGCAGTCACTCTCAAACACCACAATTGGAAGGAAGAAGTGTTTCAGCCATTCTGGAACATACTACTGTCTTTTATATTAAAATTCAAAATATATGCATTCTCTGACTTGTTAGTTCATCTTCTGTGTATTTATCAGAGGAAAATGACACATGCACTACTGGTTGTATAAAAAAATGTTACTTGACAAGTTCTATAAAAGCAAAACTTCGGAAACAGCCTTGAAAGGGTTAGAAAAGTACAGAAATTATAATATGGAAGATGATGCAGCTGTTTAAAAAGTTAACCTGTAAAGATTTACAAAATATATTGAGTTAAAAATGACTTAAATAACATGATGTATAGTATGTTCTCATTTATATAAAAAAGAAGCAAAACCTTATATGTATGTACACAAGTACATATTGCATTAAAAAGTATAACCTACAACAATAAACAGTGGTTATTTCTGGAAAGAAGAGGAATTTGGTGGTGATGGGGAGTGGCACCATTAAAAGTATTTTCACTTTCTCTTCTATGTAAACTTAAATCTTCACAATTAAAAAATTGAGAATGTATCACACTTTACTGTATACTTAAATGTAAGAAGGAAAGAGGGGGAAGCCAGTAAATGCATAACTTAAAAATCATGGTTTTGTTTTAATTTGGTTCTTACTTTAAGCAGAAGTTGAAAGTCCAGATGACACAACAACACATGCTTGAACAAGTTCCCATGCAGATAACATTATGGAACAGAAATAATTAATATGACAAAACACTGCTAACTGTTCCAAGTCCTTCTGCATTGTGACAAGGATTAACTTAATGATCCTACACATTGATTCTTGGTGAATTATAGCCATTCAATTCAATACAGCATATAGCTGTATATTATTAAACTTTACTGCACAGTATCAGTCTTTTTAGAACAGAGCCCTAATAAAAGCAGCATGCTTTACAGAACCAGCTTCAGGATTAATAAATAAATGCGCTAGGTAAAAAAACCTTTAAATTAAAATCAAAGAGACATTTAAAGTTTGGGCATTCTTCATTATGGGAAAGAATCTTCTACTTTGAGACTATTATATATCAGAAAAGCTCCATTTGTTGTATAATTATCTCTGATAAATGGCCTGATGCTCTGAGCTTCATTAGAGAAAAGGGAAGAGAAAGGCACATAGAGAGAAAACTGTAAATAAATCTCTTCACCCATATTTCACTTAAAACCAGCCCAGCAGGAAGTCATAAAATATTTTTAATAGGTAATACTTTCCAAATGCTTTACAAGAAGAAACCATTCTGTTTTGCCAGTATCAGTCCTCCAGAAAATACACTATATAGTCTGAAAAAAGGGAAAACTGGTTTCACTTACAGATTACAAATTTAACTGGTAAAAACAAATGAAGAGGTGAGCTACTTGGTGGCAGTGATACTAATATTTCAGGGGACAGATAAAAGTCTTGTCAGACCCAGGGACAGTCTAACAAAGACCTGCGTTAAAAGGTTTTATCATTCTTCTTTCTTTTTTTTTTAATCCTTGGGGAAGCACGCGTATCACCAGAAACCCATTTACAAAGAAACAATGGGAATCTTATTCAAACCAAATTGAGGATGTTCTCAAATTTCTATTTTGGAAATTAGTGTTATATTAAAGGAAAATCCAGACAGTACTTGGAAATGAAACTCTAATTAGTAAAAAAAAAAGTCTTCATTAACATTCTGGTTAGTAAGGTTCCCATTTTTATGGATATTGTCTTTTGACTCCAACAACAGCATCTCTTGGACAGATACTACAGATACAAGGAGAGAAAATCCACAGGTATTATGTATGCAAAAGGCACAGATCTGGGTTGTGGCCCTGTTGTATTCACCACCCAAACCTCTCTTTTCCGATCTGTAGACCAGGAAGGAGAATATCAGCACTACCTGCATTGCTCTGTCAGGATGATGCCAGAAACATGATGTTTGTCAAACTGCTATGTAAAAATGGTTTGCAATCTTTTTCTACAAAGGTCTCCTGGGTCTCTGCTGCTGTAGCACAGATGCAGTCATAGTACATAAGTGATGAGGGAACTGTGTTTTAGCAAAACAATTAATCTCCATGTTTTATAAAATACCATTTTCTTGATGTTCTTCAACCATTTAAAAATGTAAAAACCATTCGCTGCTTGGGGGTGGTGCAAAACCAGGTGATAGGCTGAGTGCTGTAGCTTAGAAATCCCTACTGTAAACTACAGTTTTATATTAGTCATACTCACTGTTTTATTCTTGTATGTGCCATGTAGAAGAATGTTTTATATAAGATACATCCTTTCAAACTGCTAGATTAAAATGTCAGAATATTTTAAAACAAGCCCATTTCTTGCCATTAAATATTCCCTAGTAACAGACATCAGTTTTCTTCCTCTGATGCCTAAAAACAAACAGGCTAGCCAAGGCCCCTCCAAGACTTCCACTTCCAAGTCACATGCTGGTAGGGGAAAAAACCCAAAAACCTTTAGGCATTCACACTGTACAGCTTCCAAATATGCTGCAGTAGGGATGCCTGGGCCTTCAAGAGCATTATAGGAAGCCTAATTCATAGAAGACACATTTTTAAGTCTGATTTGCTAAGACTGACTCAAGGTGAGCAGCCATCTCCCTATCACTTAAGAATGACAACAAAACAACAACTGATTCCAGTGTTATAACTATAACCAGACATTATCCTTTTTCTCTAAGAAAATTGGGTCAAGAAAAAACTAAAGAGGACATTATCAAGACAGCCAAATACAGTTACCTGTTGCCCGCCCCACAAAAAGGGTTGGCAACAAAAACCAAACAACTATATTCCAAAATTAAAGTGAAAACAGGACACTGGAGAAGAAAAGGGAAGTGCCTAGATTTCTGTTGAGTGCAGAGACCCAGGACAGCACCTCACAGAGGTGAGCAACGTACCCTGCCTCTCCTACATTGTCTCCCCTGCAAGATCAGCTCAGAGTCAAGAAAGATTTCTCAGGAAAAAGACGAGGCAGAGACCTCATATAATGTCTACTGCTGCTGCAAATGCCTGTAGTCTACATGAGAGCCCCAAAGCCCTCCCAGGTGTCAGTTTGGAGAGTTGCTTAAAGATCGCACAGCTGTAATGACCTACAGTAGGAGCCCATACTGTACACCCATTTCCACTGGTGACCCAAGCTGCTACAGTTCCTACAGTCCCCCACTGGGAACTGACCAATACCCACAGCATGTCTCCATTCTAGAGTTGCTGCCATCATTCCTCCACTTTCACATGCTGGCTGCAGAACCTTAACCCTAGCTACTCAGAGTCGAGACCCATCAGAAAAGCCAAGACCTTGCCAGAGCAAACAGCTATGCAAGAGAAAGAAATAAAATGGGCATCCAAATTGGAAAGGAGGAAGCAAAATTATCCACCTGTAGATGACATGATCTTACACACAGGAAACAACACCAGCAAAAACTTGTGTTTCTCTATACCAACAATATACTTGCTGAGAAAACAACTAAAAAAGCAAACCCACTCACAATAGCTACAAAAACAAAACAAGACAAAAACTTAGGAATAAATTTAACCAAGTAAGTGAATGATCTCTACAATGAAAATTACAAAATACTGATGAAAGAAATTGAAGAGGACACACACAGACACAAAAGGACGATATTCCAGGTCCACAGGTCCTGAGAATATCATTACAATGCCCATACTACTCAAAGCAACCTACAGATTCAATGTAATCCCTATCATAATACCAACGGTACTCTTCACAGAAACAGAAAATACAACCTTCAAATTTATACGAAATTCACAGAAGACCCTGAGTAGCCAACACAATCCTGAGCAAAAAGAGCTATGTTTGAGTCATCACAATAAAAGAGGTGATCAAAAAATGTTTATTACAGTGAAAGAGACATGGCCATTAATCCCCCTCAAAAATATTCTTCCCTGCTTTGAACACACCTATACCATTGTTCTTTCCACTTTCTGAAGCAGTTATGAAAATTCTTTTTCCTGAGCGTTTATACAAGGCATGACGAAAATATGGTGAATGTTGCTATTGAGTGCCATCCAATGAAAGGAAGTCTGGTAAAAAATATTATGGTTTGTCCTCGTCCACTTTATTTACTGGATCTGGTACCATGTGACTTCTGCCCAAGGTCAAATGAAAAAATAAATGTTCTGAATCAATTCAAGATCTCGAGGTAGCCCCGAGAGCAATGAGAAAGGATTTTTAAAACTGCTTCAGAAAATGGTAAGAGTGATGGGATAAATGGGTTTAAAGCAAGGAGTGTTCTTAATGGGGTTAATGGCAATGTGTTTTTTTTATAGTAATCCATTTTTAAAATTTAAACATCTACTATGTTTTTCCACCAAGCTATATTAACCAAAACAACATGATACTGGCACAGATACATGGACCAAAGAAACAGAATAGAGATCTCATAAATAAATTCATGCCTCTATAGCCAACTGTTTTCAACAAAGACTCAAGAACATATCCTGGAGAGAAAGGAAAGTCCCTTCAACAAATGATACAGGGAACAGTGGCTATCTACATGCAACAGAATGAAACTTGGGCCTTATCTCACATCCTATATAAAAATCAACTCAAAATGGATCCAAAACTCATAGGTAAGACTCAGAACTGTGAAACTACTATAAGAAGACATACAAGAAATACTTCAGGAAAGATTTTTTCGGCTATGACCCCAAAAGCACAGGCAACAACAACAACAACAACAAAAACTGACAAGTGAGATTACATCAAACACACACATTTCAGTATAGCAAAGGAAAAAAAAAAAACACAAGACACAACCAACAGAATGGAAGAAAGTATTTCCAAACTGACAAGGAATTAATTTCCAGAATATATAAGGAACTCAAATATCTCAATAGCCAAAAACCCCAAATAATCCAATACAGAAACGAGCAAATTTCCCAAAAGATATATAATCAGTCAACATATTTATGAAAAAATGCATAACATCACTAATCAGAAAAATGCATTATCAAAACCACAATCAGATGTCATCTCACCACAGTTCAAATGACTATTCCGCTGACAAGGACAAAAAATAATTCTCATGTACTCTTGTTGAAAATGTAGATTAGAATAGCTATTATGGAAAACAGTATGGAGGTCACTTAAAAAATCAGAATAAAACTACCATGTGATCCAAGCAATTTCACTACTGGGTATGTATCAAAATAAAGACAATCATTATGTTAAAGAAAACTCAGTATTTCCATGTTTACTGCAGCAGTATTTACAACAGCCAAGATACACATCAAAATAGGTGTCCACTGATGAATAAATGGATAAAGTTGATTTCACAGGAGAGAAAACAGAGGTTGCCACAGGCTGAGAAAACAGAATGGGAAGACAGGGATGGAGAGAGAACGGTGGGTTAGCAGGTACAGGGGTGCAGCTGAGTAAGGCAAATAACTTGTAATCTTCTCTAGTACTGTAGGATTAATTACTGTTGACAAAAACTAATTATGTATTTCAAAATAGCTAGGAAAGGATTTTGAATGGTTCCAACACAGAGAAACAAAAAATACTCAAGGTGACGGATACTTCGATTATGCTGATCTGATCATTACATATATGTCTACAGTAGCATACTGTATCACATATATATATATATGATACATACATGTACCAATTAAAAACAAAGTAAGACAAAAAAGAAACATTACCTCAAATCACATTATATTTCCTTCAGGAAAAAACCAGAGAGAGCACTAAATAGATTGCACCAAAGCAGAAACAAATTTTTATTCTTTTTAAGTGTCCAATATCCCTTTCTCTGTATAGTCTACTTTTGCAAGCCACGCCCTTTAGACTATGTAAGTCACTCTAGAGACAGGCAGCTATGGCAGTGGTGGTATACAGCCAGGTCCCTGCAGGCATATTGCTATGTGATCTTGAGCAAGACACTGAATCATCCAGGACCTCTGTTTCCACACCTGTAAAATGGATACGACAAAAGTACCTACTTTACAGGGTAATTACGATGATGAAGTAGGTTAATACACGTAATGTACTTGGAACGCTGCCTAGTACCTTGTTAATTACTCTAATGTTAGCCGCTACCATTATTAGAGCATTTAAGTGCTATTACAAGTCCTTTAGTTGCTATTTGCATTCTGCTTACACTCTTTTTTGAGGTTTCTACTGGCCAACATTCTGTGTGTATACTCTTCTACAGTCACGCAGCTTGGGAAAGAAAGATGTGTGTTCAAAGTACCACTTCGAGCTTTTAGGTATCTGCTTTCTTAGACCTTTAACCAACTGCTGTAAAAAATTCTTTTGGCTAAAAATCTGTCCAGGTTTCAGGGTCCTATCTGGACCTCTACCACCACATCATAGCTAACTTTTGTCAATAGTTACTATTCTATGCAGTCTTTTCAAAATAAAATGTATCCAACTCTCACCTCCTTTGCTAACGTTCATTTAATACTAAGAGGCTGAAGGTAAATTTGAACAATATTCTACTTCCCAGAAGCTCCAGAGAAAGTGCAGCACTTCTGGATCTATGCAGTAACAATGGATCTATAAGTACTAAATATTACAAATTATGTAGGACTTGGATTTGGCATTCCAAACCAATTTTCTAGCAACTCCTATATCGTACTTTTCCACACTTCACTCCTCATTGTAGTCCCTATGAGTATCAACGTAGGTAATCCCCTGCTGTCTCCTCTTCCATCCTTCTTATCCTAGGCAGGGCACAGCTCAAACAATTTGATAAGTATGGTGGATCAGGCTACCTAATCTCTCCTGGGTCTTCACTGCTACTTGGCAATCACTTTGTTTTACACTGACTTATAAAGCATCTACCTTGGCAGCTTCAACAAAACCAGCACATATCTACAAAGTTGTCACACATCTCCTCACCCTAGCACAGATGCTTTCAACCTAAGGTAGAAAGCCCACCAGCAAAAGCTTCAGTCCCTTATATATGTCCCCAAATTATTACACCGAATAGGGAGAACATGCCAAAAATCTCAGTATTTGAAAAGATAACTTCCTTCTGGGTAGCTATCTCATCTTATTCACTTAACTTAGTACCTAACAGAGAGTAGGCAGACAGCAAAGAGTACTAAATGAATATACAAACTGCTGCAATAGTTTATTTAGGTAACCAGTCTCATGATCACCAAATCCAAATGCCTCATCTTGTCCAAACAGCCTCAGCAGCATTTTCACAATGTATGCACAACTCAGTTTGAAAGCACAACTCAAGAATCAAATCAGTGTGCTGGAAGGAGGTCCTCTGCCAACCAAAAGCTCTGTAACTGTGGGTAGAAGTTATAAGGACTCTCTCTCTCTGCTTCAACTTGCTAGCTACAGAAACAGGCATGCTTTCATTAAAAATTAAGTGTTAGTTCCTCTATAAAGAGCTCAGAAGAGTGCTCACAACATAACAAGCACTTCATAAATGTGAGCTAACATTTTCATTAAAGCCCACACCGTAAGGAGAAATTTGTTTCTTGGCTTTTTTGACCTTGCCCACTATCATTCGCCTCCTCTCTGACCTTTTCAGTTGTTCTGCTGTCACTATTGCTCCCTAAATGTAGAGGGTGCACTCATACACTTATCCTTACTGTTCTTCTTAGCTCTTGCCTTTGGAAGCGAACCGCCTAAGGCTTAAAAGTGCTGTTTCTGCATGAATGAATGACTGCTCTCTCCTAAGCACCAACTTCCCCAGCCAAATGCAACACAAATGTAAGTTATCCTCATATTGTAAGAGCAAATCTCACTTCCCCCAGATCTATGGAAAACCTAAGGAATTAGGAAATACATTACCCTCGACAACTCTAAAATGAACAGGCAATGGTTCAAAGCAGAGATCTCACTGTGGTGGGGGAGGGATCTGAAGCCTCGTGTTTAGAGGTAGGTTTTGGAAGTTGACTGGATCTTGGGAGCACTATACTCATCAGTGGATTTTATTGCTAAATGTACCGTTAGGAGGTGGGGCCCGGTCAGAAAAGGCAGGTCACTAGGGACATGACCTGGAAGGGTGCATATCCCTCCTGGCTCCTCTCCTCTCTCTCTTTGCTTCCTGGCTGCCAGGGCATGAACAGTTTTCCTCTGCTATGCCCTCTGCCATGACATCTCTGTTGTGGAGCTGGCCAACTATGGACCAAATCCTCTTAAAAACCATGACAAGTAAACCTCACTTCCTCCTTTAAGTTGTCATTATTGTGTCTTGGCAATGAAGAAAGTGACTAAGACACGTCTTTAGTCATATTAAAGGTATTTATATATCAAAAGGAAAAGCACGATATTCTGCGTGCCCTAGAATGAAGCACAGGAAGAGTTGTACCCTAGGCTCCAGATTGCAGGAGAGGACTAAGCCCAGACAGAGGAAGCGGAAAGAGGTCTGAAGATGGAATCTTGCACTGAATACAAAAGATCTTCTCCATGTCCTTAGGGCGATCACACAATCCACGTGACTAAAATAAAATCTCACTTCCTTTAACTCCACTTGCTCTGAGTCCACGTTTTGCCATTTGCTATATAAATTCCTGTTACAGGTCAGCTTTCATGAAGATCTGTCTCCAGAGAAGACGTTTTAATTACATGCATACATGTTTACTTCCTATCTCTGTTATATTGATCTTTCAAGATGAAATAAAGAAACTTCTGGTTATGATTTGGGTTTCTACCTACCTAAATTATAGGCAAGCAAAATACTGATTTTTGTCAAAATGAATATTCTCTGTGATGGGTACATTTTCCATTGTGAACTAAAAGCAGGGATTCTGAAGCCAAATGTCTGAATGTGAATCCTAGTTCTAGTAACTGCTAGTTTGTGACCATGGACAAATTACTTGATCTCTCTGTGCCCATTTTCTTATCCACAGAATGAGGATAATGGTAGTATAGACCTCACTAGGTTGTTATGAGGAATAAAAGACAAAATATGCGAAGTAAGTTAGAATAATGGTTCACATATCAAGTGCTTAGTTAACTTCGACTACTGTCATCTCAGTCTCACAAGCATTTTGGCTGCCTGAAATGGTTTCTTGTGGCCTGGATCCAATCCAGGTTCCATCAGCTGAATTCCTCACTGGCTCCAACCTTTCTCTTTGACTACAAGTTCTTGACCTAAAGGCTGTAATGTGCTTTAGAGAAATTTTTATGTGAAATTGGGTGTAAATGGATAGTGTGTATTTTTCTAAGAGGCCATAGCTTTCATCAACTCAATAAGTACGTGACCTAGCATTGACTTTTTTTTTTTTTGGTGCTGGGGATTGAACTCAGGGCCTTGTGCCTGCGAGGCAAGCACTCTAACCACTGAACTAAATCCCCAGCCCCCAGCACTGACTTTTAAAAACAAAACATAACCTTCTGCCTTGACATTACCACCACATTTTTTTTGTTTTTAACATGTTGTAATATTGCAAGTCTTTCTCTACAATGTTATTCCAGCATAATTCTTCCTATTTTCAACACTGCTGGGTTACTTATCCAGAAGAACTATAATGCTATCACTTTCTCTGCTAAAAAACATGGTTACTATCTAAAGCCCAAACAGTTTAGCTGAGCAGTGAAGCTTCTATGACCTGGCCATACTTCACCCTTCCAGGCTGTCCTCCATAAATGACCCTAAAGGAGTCAATGGCCTTAAGGCCCTCGATGCAACTAGAAAGCCCTGTAACTACTTTCTATCCATTTCCAATATTACTTCTGTCAGTGAGCCAAGTCCTCCTTTAGTCACTTTGTCCAGTACACAACTGGGCTGTTAATAAGTGGACACACGCCCATGTATCAGAGTTCCTAAACCTCAATATTACTGACACGTCAAGTAGGAACATTTTTTTTTCTTTTTTGTGGAGGGCTATACTATATAACGTAAGATGTTTAGCAGTCTCCTTGGCCTCCAGACATCACCAAATATTCACTCCTGGTTGACAATCTCTTATATAATGTAACAAATATTATTTAATTTGCTCTGTGAATAGTAAATTCTTTAAAGACAGGGATCATGACCTTTATATTCTCAATATAACTGAATAAAGTAGTTTATGAGAGATTTATAGAATTATTTGTTTTCTGCTAACCTTTCCAAAACTATAGACAGAACATCCTAACCTGTCACATTTCTAGATATTCATTAAACTTGAATCATTAAATTCCAACCTTGCAAAGTAAAGCTTTTAAAAGGCAAAAACTCCTGTCATTCTGAATTTTCAACAAATACTATATTTTAGTTGCATCCCAAAAGACATAGTTGTAGCATTATAAAGATTAAGCAGCTAGTGAACTTCCAAAACACATAAATCATAGTATTCTACCAATAAAGAATTACAGAAGAGTAACAGAAACAATCTCCTACTCCCGTCAATTAGTCTGTTTTCCAAGAAACATATCATATTATTACTTAAATTTAATGCTTAGAAACAGTCCAAGTCTGGATAGTGACCGGGGCAAGTTTTCAATCCAAGGCTCCTTAGGGTTAAGGTTCTCTAGACCAGTGATTCAAAACCCTTTGCTGCACAGTAGAATTTCCTGCCCAATTAAAAAGAACAGATCTCTGGGCTTCCCTCTAGACCAATTAAATCAGAACGAGGCAATAGTGCTAAAGACTAACTCCCCTCCCCCAAACCCCAAGGAATTCTAATACGCAGTCAGAGTGGAGAGCCACTTCCCTACAATGGTTTAAAACCTCATGTACCTTGGCAGTTTATGTAAAAAGCTATCTCCTAAGACCTTACACCCTACAAAAAAATGGCGGGAACTTTTTTCTAATGCTAAGTGCGAGCCCTGTATGTGAATACAGTATTTACTTTCAATTAAAAGAACCGTTGTTTTTTCCCTGGGTTTAGACATAATGAAGAAGCTGATAAGTTGGTGGTGTTCTCCCTGCCACCTCTCAGGATCCAGGCACTTACATTCCTCTTTACTCGGTGAAGTTACATTCAGTTCTGTCGGAAGCTGCTGCTGGCTGGGACTCAGAGTTGGCGTGGTTATCGAGGTATTGTTGTTGTCACTGGTGGTCTCTTCAGAAAACAAATCTGATTGGCTGTTACTTGTACTTGGAGTGGAATCATCGTCTGGTTGTTTCTTTTGAAAATCTGGAAAAGAGTAAGGAAATCAGTTTAGAGAGTTCATCAATCTGAGTATTAAAAAACAATGTAAGTTGGTATAGAATTAAGTTCAACAACGGCAATCATAAAGACTAATTTGGGTGACTAAAAAAGCACAAAAGTAAAACACTGGTCAAAAACAAAAGACTGATAAAAGGGTGATTAAACTTTTCTAAAGTCTTTTTATTGTTCAGAAGAATGGCGGACAAACTGAATTTATTTATTTATTTTTAACCAAGAACATGTATTTGGTACATTGTACATATATTGATCACATTCATCATGTTTGTTTTGTACCTGTACATGGTGTCTCTTGGTTCTCCCCACTCTTCCCCTCCCCTCTCTTCTGCTCCCTCCATCCCTATTTACAGCAGGTTTATTCACAATTCTCCATGATTTCCCTTTCCCCTTTCTTTCCGTTTTTTCCCTTCCTGCTTTTCCCCCTTCTCTCTTTCTAGTGCTCCTCTCCTTTGTATATTATCTTCCTTTTATATAATATCCGTTACACTACTTTGTCCTTATTTACAGTTATGGTTTCTCATATCAGAGAAACAATTCGATGTGTGCTCATCAGTGTCTGATTTATTTCACTTAATAGTATATTCTCAAGGAACATTCATTTATATACAAATGACTCCAGTTTATCCTTCTTTATGGCAGTGTAGTACTCCATTGTGTAGGAAAAACCACATCTTCTTTAGCCATTCATTGGTTGCTGGGCATTTAGGTTGTTTCCAAGACCTAGCTATTACAAACTGCACTACTATAAACATGGTTGTGCATAGATCGCTATGGTATGATGATTTTAACTCTTCTGGGAAGATCCCCAGTAGGGGAATAGCTGGATCAAATGGAACCTCTAGTTCTAGTTTTTTGAGGAATCTCCATATTGATTTCCACAGTGGCTGGACCAGTCTGCATTCCTACCAAGAGTGGAGGAGGGTTCCTTTCTCCCCACAGCCCCTCCAACATTTGTTGTTGGTTGATTTTTTCAGAGACACGATTCTTTCTGGAGTGAGATGGAATCTTAACATTGTTTTGATTTGTATCTCTCAAATGACTAGTGATGTTGAACACTTTTTCATATATTTATTTGCCATTTTTATTTCTTCATTTGAGAAATGTTTATTCATTTCAGTTGCCCATTTTTGGATTGGGTCTTTAAATTTGGGGGGTTTAATTTTTTTGAGTTCTTTATATATTCTAGATGTTAGACCTTTGTCTGATGGATAGCTGAATTTAATATTAGCCTCTGAAAAGTCAAGGATACATGTTCAAATTTCAAGGATAATCCATACAACAACAACAACAAAAAGTTGTTCAAACCAACAGAAGACAGAGCAGAAGGAAAACAGCGCACGCACACATGCAAAAACCAGAAAGGTAAGCAGAAAACTCTTAAGATGGTAGAAATAAGTATAAATATATCAGTAATGGTAATAAATGAATAGTCTAAATTTAGGAGCAAAGGCAGAAAATTGAGATTAAATAAAGTCCAGTCATAATCAGTTTACAAGACATATACTACAAAGATATGAGAGAAATAGTTTATTTCTTAAGCTGATGATGGGTATACAAATATTATTATTCTATATAGTCTCTGTATGTTTCATTTAAAAATCTAATGTTATTTTATGAAGTAGAGATTATTCATTTAGAGAAATAAAAGATGATCCTTACAATTCCACATGGCCTTATCTTTTGAACCACAGAAGCCATTACTACCAAGCTCTATAACCTCATCAGCATCCCTATGCTTTGACATATTCTGAAGAATACTTGGCATTTATGACACATTAACCACATGCCAACCACTAACCCTAAGAAAGCCTCTTTAATACATGGTGCTGGAAAAACTGGCTCTCCACATGCCAAAGGTTAGAACTAGACCCGTATCTGTCCCCATGCACTAAGCTAAAATCAAAGCAGATCAAAGATCTAAATATTAAAACAGAAACACTAAATCTGTTGGAAGATAAGACTAGGTAGAACTCTTGAAGACATAGGTGTAGGCAAGGACTTTATGAACAAATCCCCAGTTGCCTAGGAAATATCACAAAGAATCAACAACTGGGACCTAATCTTATTAAAAAGCTTTTGCACAGCAAAAGAAACTACCAACAGAGCAAAGAGACAACCCACAGAGTGGGAAAAAATTTTTGCCAGCTATTCTTCTGACAAAGGACTAACATCTCAAATAAAGAATATATAAAGAACTCAAAAAAATCAGACCCCCCCCAAATTTAAAGACCCAATCCAAAAGTGGGCAACTAGACACTTCTCAGATGAAGAAGTAGAAACAGCAGACAGACATATGAAAAAATGTTCAACATCACTGGTCATTTGAGAGATGCAAATTAGAACAACCCTGAGATTCCACCTCACTCCACAAAGAATGGCTATTTTTAACAAATCAGCCAATAACAAATGCTGGAGGGGCTGTGGAGAAAAAGAAACCCTTCTCCACTGTTGGTGGAATGTAGACTGGTGCAACCGCTATGGAAATCAGTGTGGGGATTCCTCAGGAAACTAGGACTAGAGATTCCATTTGACCCAGCTATTCCACTTCTTGGTATCTTCCCAAAAGAAATAAAAGCATCATACCACAGTGATATATGCACACCCATATTTATAG
This sequence comes from Hystrix cristata, assembly GCA_004026905.1. Lineage (NCBI taxonomy): Eukaryota > Metazoa > Chordata > Mammalia > Rodentia > Hystricidae > Hystrix > Hystrix cristata. Next base: position 45,565 of record PVJO010011752.1, read on the forward strand.
CAGCACAGTTTGTAATAGCTAAATCTTGGAAGCAGCCCAAATGCCCATCAACAGCGGAATGGATAAAGAAATGTGATTTTTTTATACAATGGAGTACTACTCTGCCATAGAGAATAAGCTTGAGATATTCCTAGGTAAATGGATGCAACTTGAGACCATACTCTTAAGTGAAATAAATCGGACACACATGTTTAAATAATGTATTGTTTCTCTGGTGTGAGAAACTGAAAGTGTAAATAAAGACTAAAATGTATTATATTGGGAAAGGGAAGAAAATGTCCAAATGGAAAACGGAAAGGAACGGAGGGACAAGAGAAATAAGAAATGGAAGGAAAAAATGGAAACAAAGCTTTTGTAAATGGGGAGGGAGGAGGGGGGTGGGGAGGGGAGGGAAATGGGAAAAAAGAAGCAACAAGATATACCATGTACAGGTACAAATCCCCTATGATGAATGTTATCACTATGTACATCTAAAATGTACCATTAAAATAAACTAATAACAAAATCTATCACAGGATTGTATTTAAAAGTACCAACTGTTATTTTAAATCTTTCACAAACTATTGTATGTGCCCTTAAGAGCACTCCTACAGTAGTTTCACATGTTAACATTTCTGAAGTATAAAGTTTTCAAAACCTGTGAATTTCTATTTTCATAATTAAAAGAGAGGAGAAATTCAACTTCCCTTGTTCCAACTCACTAAGATCTGGCCCACAATAAGCCTTCTGGTTATTACTGCGGACTCTAAAGCTCGGTATAAAGAAAATCAAATGGGGGGTGAATGAGGATCTAAGAGTTTAAGTATCTACTATGAGCCAGGCATACTGCTGGGGGCTTTAAATTCATTTTCTTATTTAAACCTCAGAATCGACTGGGCAGTAGGTGTCGATCCCTAAGGTTAGCAGAGGACAGTCGGGTGCAGCAAGCAAGGTTGGGCAATCTACCTCTCCAAACAAGCTGTGGTGCTGGGGCCTGAGACACAGGTTAATTTGACTCTATGCTTGCTGTAGCAGGCACCACCGGAGCAACCGTTTCACAGCTTGCAGCCAGTACAGAGCACTTCGCAGTTCCCACATTTCTGTTCCCAGTCTTCAACCCTCATCTGATTTTATATCACAGATTATAACTATGTTCCCACTGGAGGTTTTAATTTGTTATTCCACGCCATAAAATACTTCACGTTTCCAGCAGTCAATTAAAAGAACAAAGGAAAAGGTTGCCAGTGGTTTTCTCAACCTACTTACAAATAAAAATTCCTTTCTCAAGAGTTTGATGCATGCAAGGCACTGTATAAAACTCTTCTTTTACAGAACAAGGCTCTGTTCTTTCTCTTTTCTCTTCCCAATTTATGTCCACAATAGATTACAGCCTCCATCAGCCAGCAACTTTCTAAAGTTGCACAGCTCAACCCCCCAGCCCATGCCCAAACTTAGGTATTATAAAGAGCTATAAAGCCATTAGCAACAGCCAGTCAATTCAGAAACTAGTTTTAGCCTTTTGATTAAATTTTTAATAAAATCTTAGTAGTTGGATGTTAATCTGGGTTAAGAGCTTCAGCAAGAACAAAACGGTTTAAACAAGAGTTAGCAAGAAGCAATGGACTTAGTACTATTTAAACTTAATATTCATCTTGGATCCTAGCTTATGGGAAAAACTGTGGGTTTATTTAAATTTCTGTTCATGAATAATCACTTCTAACCTTTTAAAAGAAAGAAAAAAATCTTTTCCCTACCAAACTTTCACTTACTCCCGCAGGATGATTATTTTTCTTTAAAAACCAAATTTTTTATTGATCTCAGCACAAAGATAGACTGAATGGCACCATTTCATGAAAACTTTTGCATGCTTTCAGACAAGTTAAAAATACATACCTTATATCTACAAACCCCACATACATATAGCTCAATGATGATAAAGGTCTGTTTCCTGTTGACATCCATCAATCTGTGTACTTTCAGGAATACCTCAAAAATTAAAATAAACCTTTTCTTCTCCCTTCTTTGGCAATGACAAAAGAAGGTAATGACATTCACCCAGAGGCCGAAGTCAGAAGCCTAGGAATCATCTTAAGAGTCTATAGTCTCCCTCCCTTAATACTACATCTGGAAACCACCAAAACCATGCCATTACAGCTCCTAAAACATCCTCTGATTCCATCCACTTCTCCACTACCACTGCAGTCTAAGGCATCATCATCTGTCAGACTCGCACAACAGCATCTTAATTAACATCTATAGTATATCCTCCTGGTCACTCTACAAAGCAGTATAAGCAGTATAAGTTACTACATATTTTGTTCAAAACAAATTCTCATAATGTCACTTCCCTGCCTAAACTTTGAATGGCCTCCCACTGCCTTTACAATCAGATCCAAAATCTTAAACAAGGTTAAGATAGAAATCCCTCTTGGTTACTGACTTCTGTCTACCTCACTGCTCCTCCCGCTCCTGTCCCTGCTTTGGCCTGTCTGTGGTGCTTTTGGTTTCCCAAACCCTCCAAGTTCTTTCTCAACCTGAAGTTCTCCGATCATGGCAGGCTGGAGATTTTACTCTGGTATTCATTTTGGTAACTCCTACTGTCTCTGAATGCTTAATGTAATCTTCAGAGATGATTACCCATTGAAGGCATTTAATAAATATTTGTGGAGTGAATTAATGTCTGTTCACTATATATCCCAGTCCCTAACAAAATGCCTGCCACATAATACATGATTATAGGTTGGCTGAAATTAACTTACTGGATACTGATAGTTTAAGAATATTAGTTTTCTTAGACATTAATGGGCTTTAAATTGCTATAAAATTTATAGGAAGCAAGAGTGATTCTACACACAGCATAAACATTAATATCCCTATCAATAAGTAGATACTTGGATTTTACAAACGATCCCTGAATATATAAAAAAAAATCATCCTTATTACTCATGATGGGGAAATAGTCCTGACAGGACTCAAAAGATCTCTCAAGTGACATTCAGAACACAAAGCTACAAACTTCTATTTGGGAATACAGATAATGTTATATTAACTGCTAAAAGCATGTCCTCAAATGATTCTTGTAAAAACAGTCAATAAGACAATGTATGAATCTGACAAAACTTATCAGTATTTAACTTTTTTTTATAATGTAGTTTATCACTGAAATTGTACAGACCCTAGATTCTGCACACTTACAAAGGAGACTGCTCCTAAGTGTAAACTAGCAAACAAGTTATTTGATGGCAGGCTTGTTTCTTATACAGCATTTATTGTGCATACTATACAGTTTTCCCAGCAACAGTGTCTCATATTCATTTACAGGGCATAAATTAACATGGTAACACTACGGCAAATATCTAACGACTCAAAAAAAAAAAAAAAACCAAAAAAAAAAGTATCTAATGACTCATTAGTATTACAACACGCACAAGAGGCATTTACCCTTCCCCTTCAGTCTAACCACAAAATGTGCCAATTTTTCTAAAAACTGAAAAGAAAATTTTCTGAATATTGTGACATTAATGTATTTTCAACCAAATGTGCATTTGATAGTGCATGTGCACATATATACATACTGCTCAATCATCAGAATTACCATCAGAGTCAGGTGTATTGTGGAAAAATGAGGCAAAGCTGATAAAACAGGCAAGTTAGAACCTAAAAACAAAACGAAAACTTCTTTTGTTTAGGGACAGGGATGTTGATCAATGAATGAATGCTTGCCGAGCATGAATAAGGCCTGGGTTGGAGCTCCCTAAAAATGTTTGTTGTTTACAGCTGATTCTTGGTATCAATTAAAGACCTCTCCAAAGGGATTAGTCTTCAGCGTGGTTCACTAAATGGCACAGGAACAGCATAAATGTAACTGCTGGAGAGCCTGGAGATCTCAGTCCAGATCTAAGGCTTTCAGATACTTCAATGACACACAACAGAGAATCAGAAAAACATTTGGGAATAAATTACCAAAAAAAGGGTCACTTCCTTTTCTTAGATCATTGTTTTTATAATTCTCTCTAGTCCTTGTGCTACCAGCCCCTCATTTTTATCATGCAGACATGACAGGAAAAAAGACAAAATGTATCTTCCATGCAGGAGGTATGGAGGACAGTGGTGGTAACAGCAGCATTCCTGCTCCTGCTTACTGAGACCCTTAGAACTTGGTCCTCAGTCTTGCTTGCTTCAATCCAAGAGGGTAGCTCTTAATGAGCTACCCTCTCCCCTGTCTCCTTTTCTAATCAGTTCCCAGTCTTACTATCTCACACCAGAATCACCAGTTTTTAGTTCTCCTTCATTTAAGTTCTGATACTAAGCTAACCACTGCATCTGTTTCAGGAAATTTCTCATGGAGTGGTAGTGTTCTCTTCTGAAATACACTTTCCTTTAAGATAAAACTTGGGAAACGTTCAGTCCAAACTATTTTTCAAGCATTTCCCAACATGAACATGGTATATTTTAAGGATGTCAGACTCTTTCCCAAAGAGAAACAGACCACATACTGACTTAAACTGCTAAGAGGAAAAACTTTCAAGGTTGAAGCGAAGAGTTTTTTAACATTTTTTTCATTACGCCTATTAAGGCATATCAGGGGATGTTTGGAGATACCACCATGATTTTCACACAATTAGGGCTAATTTTTATCCAATGAGCCAAAGTAACAGAAAACTACATGATGTTTATCTAATTCACAATCCCAAAATGTATCTGTGGAACAGAATATCTTTGTGAACAACACTATGAAATTTATGGAAAAGTTATGATATACTACAAGAAAAACTTGTAGTTCTTCACCTAAGAACTACCAACTACAGATATAAGATGTTTCCACCCTGGGTGAGAAAAGTTTGTACAGAATTAATCTACATACACTCTGTCATAATACAGAGCTTCGAAGTATAGAATTGGACTGCGTGAGTTCAAATCCTGGTTCTCTTTGATACCTATGTGACTTTGCACAAGTTATTTTAATACTTATGTGACTTTGTGCCATGCTTCACTTTTCTCCTTCTCGAAAATGTGAATAATCATATCTACTTCATAAAGTTATTGTATAGATGATACAAATTAAAACTTTTAGTGTCTAGCACCTACTAAATCTCAAATTAATTATGATCATTACTCTCTTCTGCCTCCTTGTACACAATTTTAAAAATTGTGAGCTTGAGACTGTGGCAACGAAAATAATTTTTTCTGGTGCCAATAAATGACCAGACTGAAATTATACCTAAGCTGCTGACTTCAGTAACAATATACACTAATAAACCAATACTGGGGATTACAAAGTCAAAAGTTTTTAAGGACCAGTTAGGTCTCATAAATGTGTGGAATCAGCTGGCCAAAGACATTAATGAGTGGTGATTAGTATGGATAATTGCTAAGTGCAAGGCATGTGATTTCAAATGTAAAAGAATGTGAAAGAAAAAATAAAAACCTCCAAATACAACACACCTGTGCCCTTAAAGTCAATAAAACATAAAACTCTTAACATGTTCACGACAGGGCCATATTCCCAGCAACTCTGATTTGAACATTCCTACTGGCTTGAACTACAGGTGGTACACGTTCCATTGGAGAGCCATGCATGTACCACACCAATGGTTCATCAGGTGAGAATGTATTAAACAGAGACAAAAGAGCTGGGTATGGTGGTACATGCTGTAACCCAGTGCTCTGGGAAGCAGAAGCAGGAAGAGCCTAATTTGAGCCTAACCTGAGCAATTTAGTGAGACCCTGTATCAAAATAAAAAATTAAAAGGGGCTAGGGATGTAGTTCATTGCAAAGACACTGGGTTTAATCCCCTGTATGCCTCCCTCCCAAAAAAAGACAGAAGTATTGTAAGTATTGAACACTGCATTATTAATTATGCATACCCGTAAGGAAATGATTCATCAGATACAAATGAAATGGATGTAAAGAACAAACAGAAAATATAAAGGTAGTACAAAGAGAATCAGACCTATGTTTGAATCTTGTCTAAGCTACTTAGAAGTTGTATGATCACAAGAAAGTTACTTAACATATTTATATTTCAGTTTCCTTTTTTGTAAATTTGTTAAAATCTATTGTCTAGGATTGTGAACATGGGGCACTATGTAAGTATCTCTCGTAAAATAGTATTGAATATATTTTAATGACAAAAAAACTTACCTAGATCTAGCAGATATTCTTAACCTAGGGCCTCTTACATCAGTCAGGTGTTTAAAAATACAAATGACCATAAAATCTAGAGGTTTCCTAACAGTAATGAATGCTTTTGCTCACATCAGAGATCTGCTGAGGACAGACAACAGCTCTGTCCCATGTGTGTTCATTCCAGGGAGCCAGAATGAAGGAAGTTCCTAACTAGAACACTACTGGCATCATGACAGAGGGAAAAGAGAGAGATGGAACCACAACATACATCTCAAGGTTTCTGGTCCTAAGTGGCATGTGAACTTTTCATTTGCATTCTACTGGCTAAAAGAAGTCACATGACCAAGCCTAATGCTAAGAAGAGAGAATTATTATCCCACCGGAAATGCAACTAATATGTGGGAAATATAATACAGTCTTTAGTTAACAACGTGTGCACACAAAATCCTGCCTACAATTTGAGTAATCATTAAATTATATGCAGTATTATATATACATAACGCATTTCCCCTCTAAAAAGGAAAGTAGATATGATATTTTGAAAAGCATCACAAACCAAAAGGGTCCAAAATAAATCACACTGATCATACACGTGGCCATTACTAATGATTTTATAATACTGGATCAATATTTGAACCTTAACTCTGGTTTTCCCAGCTGCTGATTACTGGGGTAGTGTGGACTGGGTAAATTATCTGAACTTTCTATCAGGTTTTATTGCCTTATAAAAATCAGAGTGTATGAATGCAGTAAACCCACGTTAAGCAGATGCCAGCTTAACAACAATGAAGTCTTATTTGAACCAACTGGGATTTCCAGACAATGAACTCCCTATTCTTTATGAAATACCAGGTAATCTGATCCTATTTCAAAACTTCGTGTTTTAAAGTAACAAGGCCATGCTATGTTGATTTTCTTTTATTTACCATTTACTGATTGCCAGGCTCATTCTTGATTCTTATATGGACACAAGGTACTAAAATCAATGTATTAAAACATTTATAGCTCTCTATCAAACAGAGAAAACAAGTTATTGGAAAGTCGTTCTTAGGAACCAAGTATCTCCTATCTAGTTAAATAACCCAACCTGGTGTATCTAATTTCATTTAAGACTAGTGCAATTTGGTTAAACTAATAAATTTTTAAAATATTTTTCATTTGGAATATACTTTTTATTTCACTTACAAGTACAGGTAAATACAAATCGGACTGGAAAGAGTGGAAATTAGTAATTCTAAAATTACCTTTCAACATTTGATGACATGTAAAATTCCTTTTGCTGTTAGTACTAAACAAATTAAATGATAACATTCTGTGTAGGTTCAAAGTCTCATTATCTCTAATTCTCATTCTATGTAGCCCAACAAGAAACCTTACAAATCGAAATCCTTTTAACTTCTACTTTAGGCAATTTACTGGGCTTAAATTTTGCGACTAGTCTGAGGGATAGAGATGATGCTTACCATTAATTCTCACCAACAGGGAAGAGGAAAATGAGATGTATTTCTTTTTTTTTTTTTTTTTAGTTTTTTATTTTAGTGGTACATTTTTAGATATACATAATGATAACATTCGTCATCGGGAATTTGTACCTGTACATATTTCTGTCCTTGCCATTAGTACTCACCTTTTACAGATAAGGTCCTTTGTTTCTAAAGGGGGCTGCTCTAAGAGCCATGTCAAATACACAATTTTTGAAGGGCTGTTACTGAGGGTACTGTTTACTATTCTCACCATCTACTTTAGAGTTCAGAAGATGATGATCATTACATTGTTCGTATTTCCATTTCTGCTTTGAACCCTAGGAAGCTCAGATCTCAATCTGCATCATCTTTAAAGATTACACACAGACTTATGGTATGAATTTCTATGTTCAAATTCCTCTTGTCATCATCTCATTAATTTTCCCTTTGTCTTGATTTCTTCACTTAGAATGAAAAAGCCACTGATCTATTTTTACTAGACTATTATTTTTTAGGGAGCGGTACTAATAAGCAAATAAATACCATAATTTCTCTCTTCGTGTGGGGAATTTCATTAACACAAACATTAAACTACTCTATATTTTATCTGCATATTTCAGTGAAATGAAAAGGAAATTCCTCAAAATGTATATCAAATTTGCAACAAAACTGTACATGAACTTCACTGAAATATCGATATAAGGGAACACAACTATAGATTTTCAATCTCATCTTGTCTTTCAGAGCTGAGAATGCAAGAAGAAACATGAACTAATGTTTTAGAATTTCTATATAAAGACACTACATTCATGAATTTTTTTCATTTTATATTTTGGGGCAAAGAACACAAGCAAAGAAATACCAACTAAACATAGGCTTTAAGACAAGACATGCTCAATCTAAAAAACAGATCTAAAAATGTATTGAAAAGTAATGGACAAACAAAGACGACCAGGGGATGCTTAGCAGACTAGCTACACTACTGCAAAAGCAGTACAATTTCCCTTATTTTTTACCCTTCAATTGTCTCAGCATAACTCATACAAATCTAAAAAGATTGGCCCAGAAAAGAAAGAGTAATTACTTTTACTTTTGCATCTTCAAATGTTCTCTATCAAGAGAAAAACATCTCCCCAATATAACCAGCCCCAAAGCTGCCATTTCATGAAAAGTGATTTATAATTTCACTTACACTATAGCACAAACTCAAGGGAAAGGGCTAGCATGTCAAGAAGACTATAGCACATTCCCAATTTCTCTTTTAATTTTGTGTTTATCAGTCTGATAGATTTTAAATTCTATCCATCTTTCTTCCTAAAAACTAAAACTCAGAATGACAAGGAAAATTACATTCTCTCCACAAAGTTTTCTGCTGAGGCATTAAAAATACCTTAGATAGGAGGTTCACAAGTTTGAGTCTAGCCCGGATAACTTAGAAACTTTCCAAGACCCTAACTCAGAAAAGGGCAGGGGGGCTGGGATGTTTGTCAGTGTCATTACAAAGGCCCTGGGTTCAATCTCCAATACTGAAGGAGGTGGGAGAGAAAAAGGGGAAGGGAAAAGGGAAGGGGAAGGGGCAAGGGAAGGGGAAGGGTAGGGCAAGCTGCTTTAGTACTTAGGAGCTCAAGCTCTTCTGCAAGATGGCCAAAGAATGAATACTATTCAGTACAGATGGGAAAAAATGTCACTCCACAAATCCCAAAAAAAGTAAGAGTGGTGATTAGTCTCAGTTTCAACAAATTGAAATTCAACAATAAAGCTGTTTCATTAAATCAACCTTGTCTATGAAACATCTGTATCACAAATACTAATTACTGTGCTGTGTGTGCAAAGGTCACTTCAAAGGAGAAAAGCTGAGTTGTGCACAACTATCCATACAAGAAAAACTATTCTTTGTGACATGCTCTCTTCACAGACTACATAATTTCATAGGATATACTTGAGAAATTTTTCAAGCTAAAGAGCTTTTAGAAATAATTCACTACAAGTTTCTGATCTAAAAACAAAGTCAAAGGTACCATCAGCATTCTAGAGAAACAGAAGAGAAAATGAAATATCAGAGTGCACTGCACATAGTGAGCTTAATTTATGCTTTCTAAAACCCTCAATTTTGAATACTTACGGTACACATACAGATATGCAGACTGGGGGCTGGGGATTTAGCTCAGTGATTAGAGTGCTTGCCTTGCAAGCACAAGGCCCTGAGTTCAATCCCCGGCACCACAAAAAAAAAACAAACAAAAAAATAACCAGATATGCAGACTGGATCACAGTGTAAAATTTATTCCGTATAGGTCATGGCCATAATCTCATGTATCATTTTATATATTGAGGACACTGAGGCACAGAGAACAGAAGAAACCAACCTTTCCAGGCATCTTCATCACTGTGACAGGAACTCAAGTGAGGAACATACAAAAGTATCTGATTCTAAAAAGAGAAATGCCCCCCTGCCATGGATGCTAATTTCTAACTTTCCCACATAGGTTTCTGGTACTTAACATAAGTTATATATTGTTTGTCATCTATTCTTTAAAATATACCTAAAAGACTAGTTCAGCCACTCAGGTGTGAATGTTTAGTCCTGAATGGCACTGACAGAAAAATAAACCATCCTTTACCTTCATCTCCCTTTCTAAAGGCAGATTTTTCTTGTAGCTGAAAGCCAGTAATGACATAATTTCTTCACACTTTTTAAAAAGCAGCTCAAGAAATACACACATACTCTTAATGTGTATAACATACTCTTTTGGCCCAAAAAACTGGCCAAAAGTATGTTTTAATTTAGTCCACACATTATCTTAAATGCATATGCTTTTTAAGACAGCCATTCGAATTCAAGAAAACAGGTACCAGAAGATGTATATATAAAAAATGGTAACATAAAGAAAATGAGGAGGAAAGGATTCCCACCAGTCAAATGTGGGACAATTTGGGAATAAAATTATGACAATAATAAGAGTAATGAATAACATGCTGAATAAAACCCATGAGTTTATACTAATATAATTAAAACTGGACAAGAAAAAGTTCTTCCTTGCAGTGGAAAGCAAACTAATAAAGAGAAGAAATGGTATGGTTAAAGAAAATCATCAATGAATGGTAAAGCTAGTGGGTGCAATTTTGATGAGGCACAGGACACTCACATAGGTTCAAAACACCTCCCACAAATTCCTTGTTAATTAGAATGGGAATGTAGTAATTGTACAGTGGAGAGACCTGAGCATACCACCTCAATCGCATGGCTCCTGATAATGACGCACTGGGGACACAATATCATCTTCATGACATTTCTCTGAAAACACGTAACATCAAACACAAATCGAGGAACATCCTACAAATTACCTTGTATTCCTCACTAACACTCAAGTCAAGAAAAGCAAAGCATGGCGGGGGTGGGGTGGGTCGGGGGGGCACGGCAGTGCTGCACTTGCAGGCTAGGAGCCACTGAGGGACTATTCCAGACTAAAGGAGGCTTAAGGAGACTTAGCAACCAAACACAATGAATGAATCAGATGGGGGTGGGGGGAAGAAAAGGATATTATTGGGGTATGTGGTAAAATCCGACTATGGATAATTTAACTGTACTAGTATCAGAATTTCTGGTATTGATCACTGTACTGTGATGAACAGAATGTTCTTGTTCTCAAAGAAATATGCACTGAAATAGGAATAAGGGGGCATGATGTCATTAGCTTACCCTCAAAGGCTCAGGAAAAGATGCATGTGAGTATGTGCAAGCATACAAACACACAGAATGATAAAACAACTGCTGAGTCTGTATAAACAATCAGTGCTCCTTGTATTCTTTCTTGTTACTTGTAAATTTGAAAGTGAATCAAAATGAAGCTTTTAAAAGGTATGTACAGGGGCTGGGGATTTAGCTCAGTGGTTAGAGTGCTTGCCTTGCAAGCATGAGGCCCTGAGTTCGATTCCTGGTACAAAAAAATAAAATAAAATAAAATAAAATAAAATAAAATAAAATAAAAGGTACGTACATGGAAGCAACTCAAGCGTCCACTGGCAGATGTACGGATAAACAAAATGTGGTTTATACATACAATGGAATGTTGGGTAACTCTGAGAAAATTCTGTCATATGCCACAATATGAATGAACTTTAACAACATTATGCTAAGTGAAATAAGCCAGGCATAAAAAAAGACAAATAGCATCAAATTCCTTAAATAAGGTATCTGGGTAGTGAAACTGCCAGAGGGACTGAAAGTGAAATGGTGGATGTCAGGGTTGTGAGCGGGAGAAAATGAAGAAGCGCTTAATGGGTATAGGATTTCAGTTCTGCAAGATGAAAAAAGCTCTGGAGATAAGTTGCACAACTACGTGAACATACTTAACATTGCTGAAATGTATATTTAGGCAATGTTAAAATGCTGTTTCATGTTAAATGAATGTTGCCAAAATTTTAAAACACATATAATGCATTACAATTTTTAAGAAAAGATGTATTTTGCAAGCACGAGGCCCTGAGTTCGATCCCCAGCACAAAAAAAAAAAAAAAAAAAAAGAAAAGAAAAGATGTATATACAAGAATAGTCACCAAAACCTTTTCTGTAACAATGTTAACAACCACAATGTCCTTTAACGATGAGGTAGACGTACATGAAAAATTGTTTTAAAAGTTAAAAATGCAAGCTTATAAAGCACTATGTTCAACATACTATCTGTGTAAAAATAATTTTTTAAAGTTCTAAGAATTTGTACTCATTTCCCTCCCGAAAGTCTCAACAGAGATGCACTACAAGTTCAAGAATGGCAAAATTCAAGTGAGAGACTTTGGAAGAGGAATACTGTTTTCTATACTTAGGTCATGACTGGCTTAACAGTATGCACATATTTACAAAATTAGTAAAAACAAAGCACAGAAAATATGACAGAGCCATTTGTCTCATCACTTAGAATGAACTAATTGCAGGATTTGTTATATTTGCATATATGTACATAATATATATGCATTACTAGTAAAGCCATGGTCTCCTCAGTGCTGTCATTAATTTGGAGTCTTTCCTTGTAGGCCACGTGTTTATACTTGAATTACCACATGCTACAGAGTACTGGCTTTTAAAATTTATATAAATGGTACTGTACTGCACACTTCACACTACTACTAGTTTTTCCTCAATGTTAACTTTTGCATATATCCATGCTAGCACATATGCATCTAATTTATTCATTTTTAATTTTTAAATATTATTCAATTTTATGAATATCATTCTCCTTTTGATTTTTTTTTTTTTTTTTT
>PVJO010011753.1:0-58411 GCA_004026905.1 Hystrix cristata
TAAGGGAATTTTATTCCTTGGCAAACTATGAGATGAGCCTTACTCATGTCGTCACTGTTTTAAGAGTATAACCCATCTCTCTGAGTATAACTCAGAACATCCACCACGGAGGCATTTATGTTGTTTCAGAGAGCAGGGTTATAAAAGGGACTTCCTGGAGCACAGTGTGGCAGCACTCTACATTTTATGACCTTAAGAAGAATTTTTATAGATATCGTTTATAAGTATTCAATTAAGTAATATTGCACACTCCATCAGGATGGCCAGTAGGATTTCTCCTACCATAACTCAAAAAGCGCAAATATTCCTCTCTTCCAATATGAGAGTATTAATTACTCTTTTACAGAGATCTATACATCAAATACGTGAACATCGAAATTTTCTGAAAAAAAAATCATATCCCATTTCAGATATTCATGAAAGAAAAATCAAACATACTTTAACTTTGAAGAAATTTCAATCACACTTTTATTTTCACATAAATAATGAGAAACATTTGAGGAATAAATCACCTAATGAACTAATTATTCATGTAATTAAAATAATATGTTCAGGTATATTTGGTATGAGATACAAAAGAAAGACTTGAAATCAGGAAACCTGGAGTTTTATCTTTTCCTGCATTTGTGTTTAAGATGTTAAGCAAATTACTTAGTTTTGTATAGGTATCTATAGAAAGAAAAATTTAAAGTAGGGCAAAAAATATGCCAGTTTCTCCTCTCCACTGTGGGGTACCAGGTTATTGATAAGAACACTTATTCCTGCTGTCCAGAATATCAAAAACTCTCTCTGTCCTGGTCTCCAGGTAGTGAGTGACTCCAGCCAATCGGCTTTTGCAGGCGATATGCAGTCCACTGATAATCCCAAGCAGATGATTTTAAAGGTTCTTCTGCCAGCTCATTAAAAAAAAAGATCCCTTAATATTGAAAGGATTTGGGGCTTGAAAATAACTCATTCTCATTCATGTGCATAATAGCAAAATAAGTGCCCTAAGTGTGAGAACTTCTTTATTTTTAATCACAAATACTCTTCTTCTCTTTCTTCTTTTCTTTCTTAGAACATATTCAGGATCAACAGACTCTTTCCCTAACTGAACTGCAGTCTGGCCCCTCTAAATTCTGTGAGATTTTACCTGGGCATCCCTTTTGCTGCAACTACATTGCCCGGTTGTAGCAAGAACCCTGGTCGGTCACTTTGGAGCGAATCCCTCATTCCATTATCTGATGACGGGCACATCTGATCAAATTTCTCACCCCTCTTACCCTCAGGTGATACCTGATCTTTCCAGCCACCTTCCCCAAGAATTTGTGTGGGTCTCTTTACCCCAGAATAACCCTGAACTCTAATGTTGCCTCTTTACTAACTTTCCATGCAACTGACCCCCACTCTTGATTCACCACGAATCACTATTTTTTCTTGCTGCGTGCAGTGCTGAGCTCAGTTCTATGCTGAGGACATTTCCTCGATTGGATTCATTCCTGAATCAAATCCGTTTTTACTGCTTCAACTACACAGGAGCTCTAGGTTTTCTTTGAAGTGTAAGCAAACGAAAGTGTGTTTTGCGTTACAGCACATTCTCAAGGGAATTCAGCAACTGAACTGCCAAATCTCTTGACATTGCAGAGAACTGGCATTGAGGGGAAAAGGTGTTTCTTTGTGTTTGACCTAAATATAGGGACGTGCATTGCCCTTTCTAGTCTTAGGGTTTTGTTAACAGATTTTATTTATTAACATCATATGTCCTTCCATGAACTAGGTCAATTTTGTAAATGTAATTTCTTTTTCTATTTTCTCCCCTCTGCTATTAAAATGTCTTCTGAGTATATAGTTCCTAGAAATAAGATTATATTTGGAACTGTATTCATTCCCATAACATATATTTATGAACTGCAGTTACCAGGGTATCTTACCTTATAATTTTTACTTACCCTCTTTTTGAATGACCTGTCTTATCTCTAAGTTTTTCTGTCTTTAAATAATAAGGTTATTTCAAGCATTTCAGAATGAATAATTAATTGCCTACCCTGGAATCTGTCTGGTATCAAAGTATTAATGCCTGAATTAATTTTCAACTTATAACTGTTTTCATTTACACCTACTTCCTTGGTAGTTATTTAAGGCAATTTCATCTTCTCCGTCTGTGGCTTATATGTTAATGTATTTCATTTTAACGAATACTCTTTAAGCTGTAGAAGTAGGCCAGACGCTATCAGAATGTGTCATAAGTGGAGAAATCTGAATCAAAGATAAACCTTTTAGATGAAAAGGCTTAAAAGGAATGATACAATGGAGATATTTTTAATTTATAGCTGAGACATACTCATCTGAAGTATATTGCTATAACGGCTTCCATCTTTTTCTGGGAATTAAACACAGATGTGGATTCACATCTTTGTGAACAGTTTTAAAAAACTTAACCTAAGATTGTGATTCTATACATGAGCCAATCTGGAAAAGAAAAATGTTTACTAGGTGATGATTTTTAAGCTAAGTTGTGTGTCTTAACTCCACTTTTATCTGTATGTAGATATAGTTCAAGTATCTTTCTACTAGTAGCATACTTGTAATAATTACATTTAACTTTATCCAACGTATTTGCTTTAATATCAAATATCTTTCTCACAGAACATTAGAAAATAAGACTTAATAGCAATTAGGCTTTGCAGAAAAGAGTGTTTCAATGCCATAAATAAGTCAGCATCCTAAATGAAAATTCATTGCTTTAATTAATACTTTGAGAATTAATAAAAGTAATTTGGCTGTTCAGCTTTCATGTTTATGCCTCTCAGACATACTAGATACTCAAGTAGACAAATAAAAATTTATTATTATACAAAAATGGACTAAAATTTTTAGCCCTGAAAAAATATCTTCTTCAGAATATTAAATTTTTTCTCTAAATATTATGCACTGCAGACATGTACTAATAAAAATAAAAATTTAGAAAAGAAATAAAAAAGGGCTGAGGATGCAGTTCAGCGCACAGGCCCTTAGTTCAATCCCAGTGTGGTAAAAAAACAAAAGCAACAACAACAAAAAACTGGGCATTAAGTAATCGTGACCCAGACAAATGTCAATCAAGTGCTAATTGCAGATAATATTATTTTGTTAATTAGACAATATTATAGTGCTAATTGTAGAAGACTATTTTTAAGAATGAGATTTTGCTATAGAGATCAAACAACTGTAATTATTCTTTGTCTTTTGGGGCAGAAATAAGCATGAGGAGGGCACCTATTTCCCCTGGGGATACTTTCTAGTTGCCAGAGGAGAGAGTTTCTGTATTAAATTAGAATGATGCGATGAGCTGATAAGGTTTGGAGTCTTTGAAGTCAGTCATGTCACACATACACGTCACATCTCACCCCACTGCACCGTCTTACTATGTTCAAGTTTTCAAGAAATCGGTCATTGGGTGTTAGAACCCTAATCCCAGATAGCTCCCCACCCACACTGCTCTCCCCCAATTCCTATTAAAAGGATTTGAATGATCTAGAGGATACTCTTGAGACCTAATTACTATTTTTATTATTCAGACAATGCAGTTTGAACTTTCAGCCTTAAGTTCCTGGATTTCTTCTCTAGATTTCACCAATTAGGTTGCTAGGTGCCCTACATGTGGAACATTCTAAGTTAGGATGAGACCGATTTGAACATTTAAAGGGTAAGCATTAGAAAATGAAAGTCTAACCCATCTAAGAACCATAAACGCAGGATATCGTCCATGTCCTCAGTGAAAAACACCACAAAGTGCCTGCAAACACTCAACAGTCTTACTCTACTTCATTACTTCTAAGAGGGCGTTCATTGAAAGGTATTATTTCCTCCTCCAGTAATGGGTGGCTGGTGTATGTATCTGTCTAAGGAGCAGCCTCTTGGAATGAGATTTTAGACAAAGGCTTCCTAGCTTTTTGAGTAATGTGCTAAGAGGCTCCATTTCAACATAGCTGCCTTGCACCTTCTCATTTCCAAACTGAAGACTGATGTGTTGTACATCATACCCAACACACGCCACTCTCCATTCCGTCTAAGTGCACAGTGTTCCCTTGCACTGCATTTCTGAGTGATGGGTAGTAGGTGTCAGGAGGCTGCAACAGGAGTAAGCAGCAAAGAGTTCTAAGGCTGACCGGTAGTGTCTACCCAGGAAAGAAGTAGGTAGACACTGCCCGCATGCTACATTACTCTCCCTCCCTTGGAGCGAACTTCCTTTCTGAATCTCAGCTGTGATAAAATTCGCCAAACAAAAATAGACATTTTGAAACATTTTCTACTTGTGAAGTGTATATAGAAATAACACATACGTGTTCTCTGCCCACAAGGAGAGAGTGAATCAACTCATTTCTAAACAGTTGGTAAGAATACCGCAGAGGAGGTGTGGAGTATGAGTAGCCAGTCTCCGTGTCCGAAGTTTGATATTTTACCCAATTCTGTTTCTTTCACAGGCAACTTAGGAAAAAGAAATTAACAAAGATCTACTAGAGGAAAATAAAAGAATCTCTAATAAGACTGTATATACTCTATTTTTGAATGGGTGGAAACAACTTCTTATCCTCCTACACTGTTCTCTGTTATCCTAGGAGCTGAGATATCTTCAGATGTCCTTAGTCTTCACTGGAGTATTAACTAATAAACTTGAGAAAGACATCCCCGAGAAATTCTTTCAGATTGTTTTCATGTTTCTGTTTGACAATACTTTTGTGTATCTTCCAGGAAAGAGCAAAACGTACTTATATGATGTTATGTAGTCCATAAAAATATGAATATAGATACTTGCCATGACTGAATAGTAAGAAGATGTTGCGCACTTCTGAATGTGGCATACTGAACGAGGTGTGTAATGTATCAGTTTATATACTTACTGTCTTTAAATGAAAATCAGTTTGGGGATGAATGCTGAAGGCCCAGATACATCAAGCCTGCTGCACATATTCTGTGTTGCAGTAAAGTCTAAGGTTTCCCTGCTGGAAGCTCTGAGCTCACATTGCCAATCTCCATGAGATACATGCGCAAACCTTTCTGCCTTATGTGTCCGAAACCATCTGCCCATCGCCGGGCCAGGAGAGTAGCCAGACGGGCTATAGTGCTGAAGGCAGGTGCACTCAGTTTGGAATGTGGCTTGAAAGAATTTCTCGAAGGTCTGGAGAATTAAAATTAATGACAGTTGTGTTAAACTGAATGCTAAGGTTTGCTTAGCAATTTTAGCAGCATTTGCTATAATATATAATAATAAATATTAAATCTTGGGAATACGTGACATTCTAGGAAAAACCATCAAAATGTAATAATATAGTATTCTATCTTGTTAGTGACAGTAATTATATTATTACACATTATTACACATATGCAACTTCATAGATGCATACAAACTCACACAGCTGCACTCAGAGAAAATAAAGCACAAAAGAAAGGGAGAGGAAGAGTAATATTCTCAGTCGACCATGGGGAGAGATAGGTGGATATATTATATTCTGAAAGTTGCTGTAAATATCCAATTAACCTATTTCTCACGTCTTTTTTAGTACTACATATGGTGACAAATATCCCTAATAATAAGGGTCGGAGAAAGACAGATGTATAGAATAGCAAAATGAAAACACCTGAACAGATGTATAATTTTTATTTTGCATGAAATGAATAAGAATGTTGAGAATGAATTCTGCTAAGCATGAAAATGCCCTCACATCAGGGAAATGGAGTTGGAAAGGTTTTTAGGAACATGCTATGGATTATTTGAAGCATTTAGGAAAAGCCTCCCTCACTATAAACTCTCAAATACTATGAAACCTGATAGTTTGTAGTTAAAGACTTGGTCCTTTAAGCTGGTTATAATAAATTTCATACTTTTTTGTAACATAAATACCTTCGATGGGGCATATGTAAGACACAAAGCAATTAGAGGGGATTGTGGAGAGAGAAGAAGGTAACAGAATTTTAAATTCTGACATGGCATGTGGGAGCTCGGAACTGGTTATATTTGAGTACGGGAAACCTGGGAAATTTGGTATTGTTCCGGCAAATGTTGGCTTGGTGATGGAGATAGTATGGGAGAAGTGGGAAGTAAAATTTAGAATGCTTTTAAAAGACAATATCACAGGCTGGGGATTTAGCTCAGTGGTTAGAGTGCTCGCCTCGCAAGTAGAAGGCCCTGAGTTCGATCCCCAGCACCAAAAAAACCAAAAAAACCCCAAAACAACAACAACAACAAAAAGACAATATCACACACTTCAAGGAAAGAAATCAAAATGCTAGAGAAATCAAATGTGTCTAGTAGTTCCAAGTCTACTTGATATATCCAGTAGTTGTAAGTGTTTAGTTCCAGTTGACTAAATTGTTCACTTTAACAAGGCAAGTCTTTACCTTACCAGCTTTTTAGATTTTAGGCTTATGGAGGAGTGGTATTTATGAACCAGAGAACCCCGGCATACCCTTTACTCAGCACTTTCTGAGGTTAAAATCTTATCTCACCATGATCAGTTACCCATAGAGTCAGTATAATTATTAATGCAAAGAAAATTAACTTTGATGCAGTATCATTAACTAACTTACAGATTTCATTTTGGTTTCACTTATTTCCACGAATGCTCTTTTCTCTCTTCCAGGATCCAGTCCGGAATACTTCACTGAATTTAGTCCCCACATCGACTGAGAATCCTTCAGGCTGTTACAGTTCTTCAGCGTCTTTCAAGTCTTTGACACTCGAAGGGAACTGGCTGGATTTCTGCAGAACATCCTTTAAATTGTGTTTCTCTGATGTTTTCTTATGATTCAACGAACTTACATGTTGTGAGGAGAATCTCACAGAGCTGAGGTGCCCTTCTTTATCCCGACAGGGTACATTATTTCAGTATATCTTATTGTCAATTTGTCATTTTGGCTAAGATGACTTCTGTCACTTTTCTCTACTAGTTTTTCCTTTGTTGTTCTTTATTTAATGAGCCACTTGAGCCTACACCCAAAGGGAGAGAAATTATGTCTACTTCTGTAGGGAAAACTTTCAGAGTTTGTTGGTTTATAGTCAAATCACCACAGTGATTAGTGTATATTTCAGGAGAGATACTTTGAGGATGTAAATGTATCCATTTCATTTCCAAAATTTTGCCCATTTATTTTAATATATATCAGTACATCTTAGCTATAGTACTCATTACCATGGAGTCCTAGTGGTTTTTTTTTTTTATTTCTCTTATTCCAACATTTATTAATTGGAATTTCTCTGCAAGAATTGCTCCTATCAACATTTGTTTTAAAATTCAAACTGTTCCATTTTTTGTTAACTTGGAGTTATTTTGGATTGTTTCTGAATGCTTTGCCATGTCTCTTGCCCATTTACCGTTTGTGTATCTTTCCGTCTGTCTATCTATCTATCTATTACATGCCCTTTTATCCTAGCATCACTAGATGCCTGCTCTAGACTCAGTTTGCATTTCCCCTGCCAAGCTTCAGAATCAGCCATTTCTTCAAGGATTTCTGGATCCATTTATTGGAGGATGGTGTTAGATAAAAGACCTGGGTGTTAGTAGTAATACTTGTCACTACTGGGGTGGTAGTACTTATAAACTCAGCAGACACTTTTAAGAAAGGCATGCATGCCTATTAGCCGTGAATACATACATATCTATGTTTATCTTATACATATATATATTTATACACATATATATATGTGCTCATATTGATACCTATAACTTTAGTCATTCACTGTACTGTTCATTCTAGCATTTGTCTTTGCCTACTTCTTTTGCAGCGGAAAAGCCAATTCTCATTATTTGTAATATATTACCTTTGTTGTTCTACTCTAGTATACCTGTAATACTACTTTCAGAATTGTTAACCATAATCCAATGAACAATGAATTTACCAGCTATGGTACAGTTTTTAAAATCTTTGGCCTGATAGTATCAAATCAAAAGACAATTTTAGAAAATTGTTTAGATCAGCTTCTTCCTTCCTCACTCATTTCAGCGTGTTATGTGATTCATTTGTCACACAGTTAGACACATTTCTCAGAGTCTACATTCCATCTTAGGTTTTCATAATATTCCCTTTTATTTTAAAAATTTGCACACAATAAAATTAATCTTCTGTGGTGTACATTTCAGCAGGTTTTGATAAATGCCGAACTGTAAATCCTCTACCAAAGTACAGTGCAGATTAATTCCCCCAAATGATCAGCAAACTCTTTAAAAGAAAAACAATAGACGGAAGAGCAGCAAGACTTTAAGGCTTTGTCAAATTTCTAAAACATGCATGTGAATCATGAGCGGGGCCGGACTGTGATTTCGCTCCATATTGACCCCAGTTTTTGCGGGGAATCTAACACCCAGCAAAACTCCATCAACTGCACGATTCTCCACTGGAAATCTCTTATACTGCTGTGAAGTTTCAGTTATCATTCTGGTAAAGACATTTTCAGACATTCTGATATCTACTGATGTTGAAAGGACTTCCAAGATCTAGGAGTGGACCAACTTTTGCCAACTTGTAGTGTTACTCCTGCACTGGCTACCACATTCTATCACCATGGTTCTCAGGGTATCGACACCAGTAACCAGCTTTGTGGTCTTATTACTTAACCTCTGATGTCTATGGTTGTCACCCTGTTGTCCTACTTACTAAGAGACCATGTTGCCGATAAGGATGGCAATAATAATAATAGCTGAAAGTCATCATGCCTATAGAACTTTTCTACTCCTTTCATGTGCGATTTATGATGATCCTGAAGATATTAAGGACACCTATTATTACAATCTTTGTACTTACAGATGAGAAAATTAAGCCTCAGAGATTATCTCAAGGATAAAAAAGCTAATAAATGGTAGAGCTAGGATTTAAATTCAGATCTTTTTCAAATTTCTTACTCTTTCCATTATTATATTGAAGTTCTTCAGTGCTATTAAGAGAGGAAACCAATAAAACAATGTGTGACCCCAACATGTTTTAGGGACTGTGCAATTTTCCATTATATATTTGATCTAATTTACAGTCATTCTTTCAATTCTTTATGATAAATAGTACCAGGTGGGGATATGGGACTGTGAGAAGAACAACTTTCCCAAAGTCATCTAGCATATTGCATATTTCAGATTCAAATTGTATAAGTACAAATTCGATTTATTTCCACTATCACACTGAGATTTTGTTAAGGTGATTAGTATTATTCTAGCTTTCAAATCCAACATTTTGTGTTTCATGGAGGTGAACAGTTTGCATGTTGTGAAGGGAGAAATCAAGATTCTAACAGCCATTAAAAGTCAGGGCTGGGGATCTAGCTCAGTGATTAGAGTGCTTGCCTTGCAAGCACAAGGCCCTGAGTTCAATTCCCAGCATCGAAAACAACAACAACAACAACAACAACAACAACAAAAACAGTCAGTGGATACGATGCCATGTAAAGGCTCGGCTTCACATCCTTCCCTTCCCGGAAGTAGGAGTTTCCTGGCTTCTGCTTTCTATCCCTTTGAAAGCTAGACTGAAGGGAAAAGAGTTTCAAACACTTTGATAAAGAATGTATTTTTATTTTTCTAGATATAACTGGATTTGAATCAGGTTCTAGTTCACACTAGCTTATGAATTTGAACAAACTATTTAATGACCCTTAGACTCAATTTTATGTTCTGAAAAATTAAGAAACTATCGCATCAGGTTGCATTCATGATCAAACATATAATGTACATAAAGTCCATAGCACACTGTGGCTGTGATCCTGAGATGAGGTCTTAGGGGCAGCAGCGCTCACCCTCACTAAGTCACTTAGACAGCCCCACCTACCAGGAAACCGGCCAGGAAATCGAAGGAGTTGAAGGAGTTACCATGGACAGCATTTAGGCAAATCTATAACAAACCTGTGGTACTATTAATTTTGGATTTTGTTTCTGTTGTGGTTTTCTTGGGGCAGTTCAGGGATCAAACCCAGGGCCTTGAGCATGCTAAGAAAACTCTACAACTGAGCTACATCTCCAGTCAGCAGCTAATTTTGACTCAGCATTCGTATTTTCCAATAGCAATGTGATTATACATCCTGATTTACCTGAGATAATCCTCATACAAATTTTAATAAGGCCTCTGTTTTACTCTTAAAAACATCCCAGTCTGAACGATAAACAATATGATCATATTAGTTAAAAGGAATTTTTTTCTTGTGCACACTAGTTCCACTGTATTTTGCTTTTCAAAAGATAAACGAAAGGCACTTATGTGGGTGAAATTATGTGCTCACTTGAATTTGTAAAATACTAGTTTCAAGTCAAAATTGAATGGCTAATCCTAAAAATTGATATAAAACATTAGAAGAAATAGTCATTTGAAACCGAAATGTCTGGGGCCCCTGGTTTCTGCTATCATCCTTTCTCTGCATACCATGGATCTGAAAACAGAGATACACAGAGTTCTGTTTAGCCAATTGCATTAAATTCTAGAGTTTTCAGAGTTGAACAGATGGTTAAGGTGTCCTTTTAGTATCTGTTCCGCCTACATCAAAAGGAGAAAAAAGTGACAAAGAATTCTTTTTGGATCTTTTTTCATGAATATGCATAAGTACAGATTTCATGAGTCATTGAGATGAAGGAGACTGTTAGATTGCATGTTTGCTAGAGTTGAAAAACATACGAGTCACCATACTTTTGACTCTGAACAATTACAATTTGTTTTTTAGAGGTCATTTTTGAATTTGTTCCACTGCTGATTGGTAGGCTGAGGTGAAACGGGGGAGCAAAGGAGGAGTAATGATAGATTCTTGAAATTCTATGTATTTTTCCGTGGCTGAAACGCTTCCTCGTGACAAGGTAGTTGTCAAGGGCTTGGTTCAGGTTATCATTAAGAAACATCATAGTTTATTTGGCAAAGTAATAATAATTATGACTGGCAATGAAAAGAGTAGTCTTTTTCAGTAGAACTTACTTTACTTCATTTTCGGTAATCATCTTGACATACATTTGAGAGCATGAATTTCCCCTAGAATCTAGAGAGATTCTATTTTTCAAAATGCTGTACATAAATCTTTAGCTTTACCTTGCCACTTTCTTGGTTCTAGAACAGGGATAGCAAATGCAATCAAGTGGTTACCATTACCCCCATCACATAGTGATACAAATATCCCATTTTTCCTCCTCTCGGATCTCATAATCACTTTCACTCAGCATTCGAGACAGCTTCTTCCAGTTAAGCAGCCCTAGAACCTTGAATAAATCTATATACCGAAGCACAAGGCAAATCTGCTTGCTTTCTTTTCCTTCCTTCTTTTCTTTCTTTTCCATCTCTCTCTCTCTTTCTTTTTTCTTTCCTTCTTTCTTTTATTGTGAGATCTCATTTATCTTTAAAAACTGCTGTAGGAATTTACTTGACTATTTAGCTCATTCTGTATAGTTGAAGGGTTTCCTCCTACTTTGCTTCAGTCATTTGTAGAGGTAAGACCCCTGATTTAGTTGACATTTCATAGTTTATGCCATGGAGACAGTCAAAATCTCACTGGTTTCAACATCAAAACTTATATCCTGGTCCTGTGCCTTGTTGACCATAGGTCAACTGTTGTTTTGCTCCTACTGTATGTTTTTTTAATTCTAGGCCCAGGATCAAGACATACCATTTACCTGGTTCATATCCTTCTCATGACAGAAGGAGTCTAACACTGAACTATTAATAGTACTTGGACCTTCTGCTCAGATGTGGCCCATGTCACATCTGCTGTTTCATTGGCCAAAACAAGTCACATGACCATTGTCACTGGGAGGGAGGCCTTGCACATCATTTGGAGATGAATAGAGGTGCATAATCCTCTTATAGGAAGGTAAGTGAATATTTGTGAATGATACTAGCATCTCATGTAGAAATATGTTTGCTTGTTTACAAGGGCTGTGTTCCATGAAACGTATCAGAACAGAGAGAGGCCTACTTTCTACTTAAATGCAGCCAAAGAAGATTTCATTTTTCTTGGTGGCTCTGGGAGGTACTTAATCTCCTGGAAAGTGATGTGTAGGTCTCACCTGGGAGTTGGTAAATAAATGGCCAGTGCATGAACCCAAGAAACAGCTGATTTTTTTTCCCTCAATGTTTTTATGCTGCTTTGCACCTGGTCTGGATGAGTTAGATCAGAGGAAGCCCACAGAGCGTTTCTGCAGAATAATGTTCTAAATGCCCACATAATTTTAATTACAGACTAAGCTTAAATGGATAATTTAAAATATGCTCCAATCATGGAGGGAGAGTAAATTATCATCTATTATTGACTGAAAGAACTGGAAAGACAAATAAATGGTTGCTAGGCCTTTTGCTATCATTTAGAGAAATAAAAGACCATAAAAATGGTAAAACTATGAGCCAGGAAAAAATGTAGAGGCAAGTTTTTTTTGCTGTTGTTGCTTTTTGCTTTTTTGTTATACTTTCTTAATAAAGGTAAGTTTGAAACCAGTGAATGAGTACATTTTTTTTTTCTGAGAACATTGCCTTTGTAGTGTAAAAGAGAGTGAAGAATTTAATCAATAATTTTTAGCATTTGAGAACTAGTAGTGGTTGAGAAAAGGAAAGAGAGGCTCGGAGTGCTCAGCCAAAGTTTGGGGGACTTGTCCCAGCAGGTTGACACAATATGACTTGAAAATGATACACTGTTGGCATCCTTTGTCCTGACTATAGGTGACAGATGGCTCTACAGAATAGGCATACAGATCAGGGAAAAAGAGAGACGGGGAAAAAAAAAAGACCCCCATTTCAAAGTACATATGAACTGTGCTTGGAGATAGAAAGATGTAGGGAAAAGTATTGTACAGTTTTTAAGTGCCTCTACAATTTCAATTCAAAACTTTAGCTTGAGGCATGTTATTTTCAGAAATGCAGGATCCCAGGCCCTGGGTCAGACCTACTACATTAGAATTTGATTTTAACAAGCGTCTGGGTGATTTGCATGGACTTTGAAGTTTGCAAATCAGCCCTTCAGGATGACTGAGCCCCTGCTGGGGAATGTGTGTATATTACTCATACAATAATCACTACAAACTTACAGCTTTCCTTTTCAAAGTTTAAAAGTTAGATGACTTAGTGTCAAGTCTCAAATACTGCATAAAAATTATATACATAAGCAAGTAGTGAATGAAGGATTTGGACTCAGTTCTGCGACTTCATAATGTTTATTTCCTCTACCCTGCCCTCTTCTCTGAATTGTAGTTTTTATTGTTACTGAGAATTAGGGGAAAATAAAAGCTGTGCTTGGTTAGCAAGTCAATTCTTTCACAAATCCCAGTGCCCCTCCCTCTACTCACACTTCCGTTCTTTCTTCCCTCTCTTCTCTTAATATTTGCAAGTACAAAGATGTATTTTAGACACAAATATTCACATGGACCCACACCCACACACATCCTCAAAAAATATAATCACAAGTCTCACTGGTAGTTCAAAGAAATAAGGAAAAAATTTATGGACAACTACAGTTTATCAATTCTGGATGCCAACACTTCATAAAATCACCAAGGTGATAAACAGAAGGGGGATACAATGAAGTATTTATAACTACGTTTCTCAAGGTTAAAACTGGAATACATGGATCATAGTATAATCATTGACTTGGAGCTATGAAGAGATTTAGAGATCATCTCATCCCATTCCCTGAGACTTCAGGTGACCTTCCAAGCTTAACTGTGGTACAGCCACGGTTAAAAACTAGTGCTTCTGATTTCCAGGTTAGGGTACATCCGTTTCTACTGTGCGCTGTGCATTCCCAAGGGAAGGCAAAGAGTGACTGTCCAGTAGAAACCTGTATAAGAGCACACATCTCACACATCATTGTAAGGTACAGAACTGGTACCAATGGCCCATTTATCGAGAGGTAGTCAGGTAGAATAAAATGGTCACAAAGCAAACGCTTCCCGACGGGTCCTGGGTGGAAGCCACCCTTTCACTGCTTTGAGCCTTTCTGTGAATTCTTTCCAAAAGCAGCGTTGGATCAGATTTCCACTGAGATCCTACTTGACTTAATCCTTGGCTTGGGGTTACTACAGCATTAAGGCATATTCAAAAGAAAAGAAAAGGGAAAACTAAACAGCTGGAGTTTGTGTGCTTATGCATGTTTCTGTGTATGTATACACAATAGTTTAAACCCGGTTTGGACTTTTACGATTCATGTCATTTCTTGTACACTGACTTCAGTTTGGTTCTTAGTGGTTTTCAGTAATAAGCTATTTGCTTAGCAGGGAAAATAAGTGTCTCTCCCCGTGATTGCCAAAATTGCGTTGGTCTCTGTGCGGAGCACATTTCCTCATCAAGAACTCAGGCCCTCTAAATAGGACAGCGCAACAAGTACTGGCAGGCAGACAGGAACTCGCAGAGAGACGCAGCTGACTCTTCAGTTTCTCCGCCAGGTATACAGACAAGAGGGGAAAAAGAAACAGCACACAGGCTCAGGGAGAGAAAAGAAACATGAAATAAATACGATGGATGCCTTGGAAGCAGGAAATGTCGGAAAGCAGAGAGTAATACTGGGACAAAGGAGCCAGATCGGGCTGGAGAGCATGGTATTTTGGTCTTCCTAACCTTTTTAATTGATTTATAAAATTCTTAAATTTTGTAAATTTCTTTTTATGAAATTCTTACTTAGTCTTGCTGATCTATGTTCCTATGTGAAACGCATCATCAAAATGCCTGTCGTGATTTAACACGGTGGCATACAGAGAAGACAGAAAGAGCTTGAATTTCTGCCGTCGCAGCCAGAGAACACCCAGGATTGTTGGCAACGATGAGAGGGGAGGAGTCAATTCCCTCTGAGTCTCCAGAAGGAGCCGACTCTGCCAAATCCTTGATTTTGGACTTCTGGCTCCAGAACCATGACAGAATAAATTGCTGTCACTTTAAGCCACTGAATTTGTAGTAGTTTGTTATTACAAACCTAGTAAATTAATACAGATATTTATGTGTATGGATTTTAACACTACTTTTAACTTTAAAGTATCTGCATTTCACTATGCCGATTTGTCATTAGAAAAGGATATCAACAAGCAAGGGAAATACTGTATAGTTTTTTGTGTATTCTATATATAAAGGAATAAAATTCTTAGGCCTTTAAAAAAATCATCTGTTTATTTTGTGTCGTTCTCCATCAGGGAGTTCACAAAGTGGTCTGTGTGCGCCTTCTCATGCATCCCCAAAGTCCTACTCCGTGAGGTTGGTACTGCATCCTCCAGATTAAATAACATGCTAGTAAGTAGCAGAGTTGAATATGAACTCAGGTCTCTCTAGTTGAATCAAGCATGACTTTAAACAGAGATCAGCAAACTGCCTGAGAAGAGCTGGGGTGTGAATATTTGGGGTCACCATGGTAAATGGTTATCTCCTCAGCAACTTCCCAGATCTGGGTGTAAGCTGGCGTAGGTATCATCTAAACTAATCAGCAAGGCTCTGTTTCAGCAAAACTTTTTTAATCGATATTGAGATTTGAATTTCATATGCTCTTTATGTGTCAAGAAATATTGTTCTTTTGATTGCTTTGATCATTTAAAAATATTAGAGCCGTTCTTAGCTCGTGAGCCATACAAAAAAACTAGCGGAAGTTGGATGCGGCTCTCCAGCCTTAACTGTAACAGGACAGTCAGGGGCAGCCATGAGAAGTTCTGGGAAGTAAAACTAAAAAAAGTACTAAATATTTTAAGGACATGACACATCTCTTTCATAGCACAGACTGCAAGTATTTCTCCTCTACAATAAGGTTGGAACCACGGTTAATTGGCCATTAAGGTCTTCCGGGAAAGAAACGTGAGTAGGACTTTGTGTAGAGAGGACGAGGCTGTTGGTGGAGGTTGGAATGGGGGAGGATTTACTCAAACAATATGAGCTCCTTATCCTTTGGGGATCTGTTCAAGATGCTCTCTGCAGACCTCAAACTGCAGATCTGACTAAATCCTGTATACATACTCTAGCATGTTTACTCCTATGCATATGCACCTAACTATGATACAGTTTAATCTAAAAATTAGACAAGTTAAGAAATTAACAACAGTAACATTACAGCAGAAGAATTATAGCAACATACTGTGATAAAAATTATTTAAAATTTATGAACTGTTTATTTCTGAAATTTTCCATTTAATATTTTTGGATTGTGGTTGATTTTGGGTAACTGAAAGCATGCAAAGCCAAATCGTGGATAACAGGGGATTACTGTATTGTGAAGCAACAGGGAGAATGTTACAGATGGGGGTTGTCCTTTGCCCCGTGCCAGAGGGAAATGTCAAAGAAGAGACATTGGAGATGGAGAGAAAGTAGTCTAGAAAACATGTGAGGGGATGCTGGGGAGACCCCGGGAAAAGAGCAAATTAGATACCACCTTGGAGCTGGTTTCTGGCCAGCAGGGAGCTGGCTTCAAAATATCTACAACCAGGAAATAAGTCAGTTGATCTCCACTCTACCAGCAAGAATGAACGTCTCATTTTCTTTCCTGTGACTCATCAATTAAGTGCATATAACTAATTGTAGATGAAGCGAGAGATGTCTGAGTCCCTTCTTGACACCCTTCAGCCCACACAGACAACATGTCACCATACGAACAGGACACTTGGCGAGGTCGTAAGAGCCCACGGCCTTAGCCTCCTGAAGCTGATGTTGTGAGAGGCATAACGCATAAACCCAACACCAGAAAAAAGGAAAGGTTGTCATTTGTCTTTGTTAATTTCCTAAATCTGGGGTTTAGTGCACAACTCTTGTTTTTCCTATAATCACACTGAAAAGTCTGAATGTCAGAAAACCAATCTATTATCACACAAAGATGTTTTAATTACTATTGATGCAGAGGTAGACAGTACAGTGAAGCTCAGAATCTAAAGATTGATTCAGCATTGGGAATTATCTTAGTCCATTCAGGCTGCTGTAACAGAATCCCATAGACCAGGGAGCTTATAAACAACAGAAATTTATTTCTTACAGTTGTGGAAACAGAAGAGCAAGGTGATGCAAATTCAGCTAAGAGCTCATTCTTCATCAGTGGCACCTACTGAGTGGCCTCATATGGTCCAAATGGCAAATAATCTCCCTCAGGCCTCTTCCAAGGACAATAATCCTATTTGTGATCTAATTGCTTATCAAAGACTCTGCCTCCTAATATGATGTTGGGGTTAGAATTTTAACAAAACTTTAGAGGCAACATAAACATTCAATCTTGAGTCATTTGTTGGAAAATAGATGCATCTCGAGACCATGATGTTACATGAAATTATCCAGACATACAAGCTTAAATAGCATATGGTTTCTCTTACATGAGAAACCCAAATTACAAAAAGCAAATAAAAGCTAATAGGAAGTAGGGAGATAGATCTCTCAGAAATAGGAAGGGGTTCAACAGAAGGAGGGAGGGGAGGGAAAAAGTATAAAAAAAGGAATTAAAATGTGTCACATGCATGTACCAATTCCATATGAGGAAGGTAAATATTATGCACTGCAAACATGTACTAATAAAAAATAAAATAAAAAAATTCAATCTGTAGCAGCCTGTTTTTTTAAGGACAAATGAAGCAAAAGACATAAACTTCAAGAAAAATGTCACAATTTTATTTAGAGCAATGCAGACCCATGACATTCTCTTCTGTTTGGTTGTTTTTCTTTCCTTTTTATCCCTATTTCTATCATATTCCAAAACCATCTGCTTGAGATAAAAATTGATTAAGTATTGCAGAGTTTGGTGCAATTTCCAAAGTGTATTTTTTATATAGATTGTGCTATGAATGTAGTAGCTGAGTTTTAGAAAAATGGCTTGAGGGAAGATTGTTCTAAAAATAATATTTCTAGCAAAGGGCAGAAATGATATAGGAACTGATAAGCATTTTCTATTACCTATACTTTAATCTAATAGTTGGATTTTTAGAACAGTTGCATTTTCTGGTAATGTGTATATGAGGACTTTTTCCTGCTTTGTTGATACTGAGGATAAAAGTCAAGCAAACAGGGCATTTGTCCTATTATTTTTACCTTTCCACACTGCAGTTTAGTACTCTGTGTTATGCCTTCTACATTTCATATAATAATTGATTTTGTTTTATTTTTTACTCACAGTAAGGTATATCAGTGCACTATATCATGGATGTGTATTCCTCCTCTGCCAACTCATCTCCTGAGATCTGAAACCCCAATGTGATGATGGTGGAAGATGGACATAGGAGAAATAATTAATTCATGAAGCTGCGCCCCCATAATGGGATTAGTGTTCTTATAAAAGGGACCCTAGACAGTTCTCTCACCCTCTTTCTGCCATGTAAAAATACAACTAAAAGTCACCAGTCTCTAACCCTGAAGAAGACCCACATCAAATACAGCCTGTTGGCAGGCTGACCCTAGGCTTCAAGCTTCCAAAGTTGTAGGAAGCAAATTTCTGTTTTTAATAAGCCATCTAGTCTCTGGTGCTTTGTTATAATAACCTGGCCTGATTAAGGTGACTGTTAGACACAACGTATGATTAAAGAAAAAATAAAAGGATAGCATTTCCATCCCGCCCATTGAATTGCATCGTGTATAAAGTGAAAAAGAACTTCTATTTATTGTTATTTAAATTATTGATTTCTTTAGCTGTTTTAAGTAGTTTAACTGACCTATTGAATGGTTCTCTTTGACGGGGAGTAAAATCAGAGAGCTCTTGCTTACACCTCTGGGTGTGACTAGTGCTGTGTCTGCTCAATGTAGAGTCCACGTGTCCCTGAAGCTATTTCTTTCACTCATGAGAGTTGTCTTCAAACCCAGAGAAAAAATTGCTGAAGCAAGAGCAGCCAGAGCTTTCCAGACATCTTTGAGGCCCTGGGAGGTCATCCATATGATCCAGCGGAGCAGACACAGAAAATAAGTCATTTATTCATTTTTTTTTCATTATTAGCAACTATTTATTGAAGTTACTATGAGACAAGGCCTGGATGAGTATGAGGTTTTCAGAGGTAAATGAAAACATAAACGGAGATTTGAATAAACACCTCAAAAAGTATAAGAAAACACACACACACACATATACATATACAGCATGTATACAGGATATGTGTAGAAGTCTATATATGTGTTTATATTGTGTGTGTACATTGAATGTGTGTACATTTCAAGTAAAATCATAACAATTATATAAATATTTTATATATGCTTGTGGGTGGGTATGTTATCTATGCAACACATAACTTTGTTTTCTGTTGTTGGGGTTATACATGAATCTAGATAAATACATGAATTGGTTCAGAAAACAAAGGAACTAAGTAAAAAAGAAACAGTAATGTGTGGTGGAAAGAGAGGCTGAGAGAAAGGGAAAGAGGGAGTAGGACAATAAGTACAGTTTAAGTTTGTAAGAGAGAGAAAAAAAACTCTATCTGAGCAGTGAACACGAGTTTTAGTAGATTTCAGGGAGAAATGAAATAAAGAGATTTCTTATTGTTATTTTTGCAATTATTTGGTGTCTCTCCTGTATAGTTAAGAAAGTCTTCTACAATGATCTAGATTACTGCTTACAGTTTTTAAAGTTTACTTATGTATTAAAACAAAACACCCCAGTTTTATGGAGGTTCTACATGGTCCTTGCTCTCGGGAAATGTAGAGTTGAGGTGATAAATACCTAGTGCTTGATCCTACCAGGTTCCTCTGGAGAGACAGAGCCTCAGTGTGCCTGTGCCTAGCACTTCGTTGGTGAAAGAGGACACAAGGGTTTATTATATGTGAAGCTCCTGAGGGATTCTTTTTCCAGCTCAGCTTGAAACTGGTGACTTGAACGATATTGCAGGTGACCTCTGGACTGTTCAGACTAAAATATGGCTATTGATGTCATTGATGTCACTCCATTTCTTCTTTTCTTACTTTAGCACTCTGTTTCTTTTCCAGGGATAGTGGTGATGACTACTGAATTTACAAAAACAAAGTCTTCATTTCACATCTGCTACTACCTACTTCTGTGACTTTGGACTCCTCACTTGATCTCTTGATGCCTGCTTCCTTACAACACATACACACACACACACTCACACAAACTTCCTACGCAAGACAACTTGAGGGCCAAACAAAATGTTTTCAAATACTTAGCGAAATTGGAAAACATTTTATCTACTGTTTTTCTTAATCTGTTCACACACATAGGACTTTTCCAAGAGGATTGTGATGGTTAGATGTAATTGTCAATTTGATTGGGCTTGAGATCTGCCCTGGGAATTAGTAAAGCAGACTTTTTGGTATGTCTAGATGGGTCATGAGGCATGACCTTGGCCCCTGTGTCTGTTTCCTGGCCCCTTCCTCTCTGGTTCTTCCACCTTGCTCTGCTTCCAGGCTGCCATGATCTGAGCAGCTTTGCTCCACCAGGCCCTTCAGCCATTCAGTTTCTGCCTTGGAGCCAGCTGAGTGTGGACTGAATCCTCTGAAACCATGGGCCAACTTAAACCTCTTCTCCTTTAAATTGTGGATTTATCCAAATTATTGTGTCTCTGCAAAAGGAAAGCTGACTAATACAGAGAGTCCAAGATTGAAAGGGATTCTCAAAAGGAATCATTCAGAAATTTTATCTTTTAAAACAAGAAGCTGATTCTAATGTGTTATTATTATAGGCTTGAGTTTTGTATGTATGGCCTTTTCTTTGACAAGTGACATGCAGTTATACTTGTGCACCCATGCCACAGACAGTCTCATGGAACTGTAAATGCGTCCTCCCTACCTCCAACTACAGCTCATTGGTAGTCTCAATATACGTTTTTTCAGTGGTTCCAGTACATTAACTGGGGTAATATTCTGGAGCTGTATGTCTTTAAATGAAATAAAATTACCTACATTTATAAAATTTGAAGTGACATATGGCTACTTCCAGTAGTCAAATATGCTTTTCAGGTATAAGATACAATATAAAATCTCTGTGTTATAAATAATTTTCTTATTTGTAAATGCATAATTCCAGTGGTAAATTATTTCTTATTGCAGTGTAAATATGTTCAATGGTATTTTAAAATTGCTTTATGCAAGGTAGTTTATTATTATCATTTCTTTTTAAAGAAATATTTCTCTATGTTTCTAGTCACCACTTTCTCTCATGTATATGAAAACAAAGCAACTAAATTTGATAAGCAAGTTATTCTAGTCCACAGAGCAAAACTAATGTAAGTTTTAACCAAATCAATGGGTACTTACCACAGTATTTCGTTTGTGCCTGATGGCTTAGCCCAAAGTTTTGGAATTTTTTACCTCCATTGTGTTTATGGTGGTTTTCTCTTACATTCATAGAAAAAGACACTGATTCATATTCTCCCCCCACCCTCTCTCCCGCTCTCTCCCACTGCTGCTATTGTTGCTGCTGGCGATCAAACTAAACCCAAGGCCTTGCGCATGTTAGATGAGCATTTACCACTGGGCTATACTCTCAGCCCCATCATGTCTATCTTTTTTGTTTGCTCTCTTTTGTTTTGTTTTCAGATGAGGTTATTTTACATAGTTGAGGCTAAACTTGAACTCACTTTGTAGCCCAGACTGGCCTTAAACTTGAAGCTATACTTTTACCTCAGTCTCCCAAGTCTTGGGATTTCAGTTATGGCAACATGTCTGGCTCCCATAT
Organism: Hystrix cristata; assembly: GCA_004026905.1. Taxonomy (NCBI): domain Eukaryota; kingdom Metazoa; phylum Chordata; class Mammalia; order Rodentia; family Hystricidae; genus Hystrix; species Hystrix cristata. The sequence continues at coordinate 21,515 of PVJO010011753.1, forward strand.
CTATCTTTGACTCTAGGAACGTTAGTTAACTATCAGATTAAACTGATGGTGTCAAGAAGTAAAAGGAAATTTTTATTTTAGACCTTGTATTAAACATACTAGATTAATAGACTGAGGGCTCATATATCTTGTGAAAATTAATATTAGAAAGTAGGACACATTTTAGCCATGAATAGCATTTTATCACCACTTCCTTCTTATTCATAAATGTATTTTAGGACAGACTTATATAAAGTTCTCTGAAAGTCATAATGAAGGAACCCCCCTCCCTGCCGCCACCATGTATATCATTCCCTCACAAAGCACACTTAGGAAAATTGCCATCACAGTATTTAATCCATGCAGAACTATTCTCCTAAATCCCTGAAACACAAGTGCATCTATTTTTAATCACAGTCTGAGTCGGCATCATGGATTTGCCATGTTTTAAAATAAATACCAGTTTTTTGTTTGATTGGTCAACCAATTTTGCCGCATTCGAAGTTAAAGTAATTGACCAAACATACAAAACTAGTAACAATAACACTCAAAGTATAAATGAAGAACAAAATAAAAGACAGTAGGAAACAGAGAGAGATCTTTTGCAAAAGGGAAGGGGACCGAGAGATAGAGGGAGGAAAGGGGAAGGGACAGGAGATGAGAAAAGGATTAAAATGTGTTACACTCAGGAACCAACACTCTGTGATTAGTGTAATCATCATGTACTGCAAACATGTACTAATAAAAATAAAAATTAAAAAAAAATTGAAATGCGCACTCATTATGCACGAAACAAATGCCTTTAAAGTATATTTGTGGGACACACATGTTTTAAAATCAAGAGTATAAAACAGGCACAAACCAACATGCTTTTTATGTCAGGGCTCATTTTCATGCAGTGCAGAGTCCGAAATCAGAACGAGGCAGAGGAGGGCAAATTCCTTTGTACTGTACACTCCTCCTGTGCCTTGGTCATGCTTTGGTGCTATAAATTTTCAAATTAACTTTGGGTATCAGCCTTTGTCTTTTATATTAGAATGCTGATGATTTCTGGCTTTAACTAGTCTTTGTTCAGCCCCATTGCAAGTTGTTCATTAGAGTTTAAAACTCTAAGAAGCCATCTATAAGCACTGGTGACCTCTTTGATCCCCATTCCTTATTCTTAATCACAATTACTGAAAGTGCCCATTAGGCTTGTGACACATAGCAAGTCTAAACAAAGACAGAAAGCAGGCTGTTGGGATACTGAAAAATTCTAATTGCTCCTAAGGAAGAAAGGAGCAAACAACGAAAATACAAGGCTCTGTTCTGCCTGAGACCATACCAGTGCCACTGATGCTTCAGATGGCTTCTGTGTTTACTGTGAGAACAAGCTCATCATACAGAGGCATCTTCAGTATTCTGAACAGGAGCTAATATGTTCAACACCAGTATCTCCCCCATTAACTCTTTCACACTATCGAGAAAAGCAAAGCATCTGGTGTAGCCGATTGCCAGGCATTTTTTTCCACCACAAATGCTTACTTAAGCATGGATTTCCAATGTAGGGAGGGGCTGGCCATATATGCATGAGGTCTGAAAGCTTTAAAAAGCAGACATATGAGTATATGTTCATTTAAATATATCTCTGTGTGTTCAAGCTTGTTTTGCAAATGTGTAAGTGTGTTAACTTACTGGAGGTTGGAGTTATTGCTATGGAAACAATGCTGGCTAATAAATGTGCCTGACTGCACATATCCTTGTGATAGGCGCTAATAAATGAATAAACTTAGCCCCTTGTCTTCTGGTTTGTTACAGTGTCAAAGGACCCCTAGAGGAGTAATCAACGAACACTTGATAAAGGGTGACTATTTAGATTGGTTTGCTAATATCATTTTAAAAGCAATTTTCAGTTACTGATAGGACTGGTAAGAATATGCTCCCAGAGAAGCCTAGATTAGGAAACCTCTGGAGGCAGAGTTAGGATAAAGTTTTTTTTGTTTATCTTGAGAATCTCCAAGTTCTAAGGTCCTCCCCTTCTTACACACAGAATTACAAGGTGACGCTGTTTCTGGTTTAGGAATATTGAGGGTATGTTTAATATGGCCATAGATTATTATGTGTTTGATGTTAAACTAACAGAGAAGTAGAGATCTAGAATCTGGTAAACCACATGTACAAACAAAATAAAGTCACAGAAGAAACTAGGGGCTAGTGATTTAACGATGGATATCGTGTATGTAGCCTTCACAGGAAAAGCGGCCAGCATTAGTGGTATTATGTATATCTTTTCCTAGTAGTAAAACTGCCATTTTTGTGGAATGAATGAAGTAACACTGATTTTAGACTAAAGCCATTACATATTTTGTTTATTTGTCTCCTCTTACTTTTATTTCATTTTCTTGACACCATAGTCACCATGTAACCTTCTGATTGTGATTTAGTGCATTATGCAGATTCATCTAGATAGAGCGAATGAATGCTTGATTCTGTAGAGTTCAAGTAGCTTCTGTCCTTGGACAGTGATTCCTCCTGATGAATTAATACAGTGATGTCTGACTTTGATAACTTCACTTGTACCTTAATTTTAGGGATGGAATGAGCTGACCATGCCAATATGAATATTATAATCCAGGTCAATCTCTCACTGCAAATTAATATATTAGTATTCTAGGGTCTGCTCAACTGTATGTTCTGGTCTTACGTACTCTCAGACAGCAGCATTCTGCTAAGTCCTAGGAAGCAGACTACAAAGACATTCTGAGTCTATGAAATAGAATTCTAGAAGCTACAAGATGGGGACCTTCTGAATCCTACCCAGACTGAGCTTGGAGCCTTACTCTTTAACTAGCTGTGCTATCCCTGAACTCAGAGCATCTTGCATCCCTGAGAACATGGAGAAATTGAGAGTCTCAGTCTCTGGTCCACTGTCCCTGAGTCAGGGTCCTTTTAACAGGCTCCTTGGTTTACTTCTATGCATAATACATTTTGAGAAGTGCCCTGGATATACATCCACCGTTTTTATCTCTCCCTCTACGCACACTGTCACAGGACACTTGTTCATGGGTCTCTAGTATTGCTACATAGCCTATTGCTACATATTTGTTGGGAATTCCAGGAATAAAAATCGCAAGTAAATGATAAAAAGGAAATGCTTTTATTCAGATCATTTCTTGTGGGATGAGATGATGTCCTCTTCTGAGACAAAGAACGGGCTTACTTACTACCTGCTTAGAACACTGCATTCCTGAACTCGGTGTTCTCTTGTAACAGGAAACGCTGCATGTACAGGCATCCATCTAGGAAATCCATGTTATCCCAGTGGGAATCGGGGCTCAGGAAACTGATACAGATGCACTGACTCTCTGCCTACTGTTTTTGCTGCGAGTAATGAAGTCTTTTATCTCTGACCCAGGAGTTTTCTGCCAGCATCCATGAAATTGTGGCAAGCTAACTTTAGCGTGTAAGTAAGGTAAGATCTCAGATACTTCACAGAGATTGACACAGATTTCTGTAGTCTTTGTTTTAGCACAGTTGCAAAAAAAAAAAAGTGTTAGAAGAATGGAGTTCTTATCCAGGTTCTACCACTAACTAACTATGCCAAAGAATACTTATTACCTTTTCTCTCTGGAATGATTTATTCACATGTGAAATGAGAGGAAAGAGATAATGGATGAAATAGGTGGTGGGAGTTCATAGATGGTCAGTTTCTTAAGGTCAGAATTCATATTGTAAGAATTTGTTATTGCCATTTTCTGTAAAAGGCAGCATCATTTTTTGAATTGGAGATAACAATAAATTTATATTCCATCTCAGCCTAAGGAATTTGGGAATCTCTTAGAAAAGCTTAATAATTCATTTCTTTAATGTACCACAATTCTACACTAAAGAATATACATATATTCTGTGCACACTAATGCCTGATTTAGTGAGGACAACTTCTCATTGAATTCAAAATACATGAATCATTTTCATTATTTCTGGGTGACTTCAATTTTGGTAATCTCCAGATCCCTATTCATTTAGAGTATTATAGAATGTGGACCTCTTTGGAAGACAAACTATGTGTTCATTACATCATATAAAGTTTTTCTGAGACTAAATCTACAAGATGATAATTTTCAAGGAAGAGAGAAAAATAGGAGGAAGCAGAAGGCTACTCTGTGTTGCCTGTGCTATCCCACCTTCAGAATCACAAGCTGTGTATAGTGCTGGGTGCCCTTCAGAAATGGGGAGAATACACCTTTGTGAAGGGAGGAGCTGTCTTCACCATACAATCCAAATTAATGGGAAGTCTGGTAATTTATAGGCTGCAACATTGAAAAAATTGCTTTTGTCTTCCAACTAAAACAGAGAAGTAGCTGCAGTGTCCACTACTGTGTCAAAGAAGACTAATGCATTTGTGTATAAAAAGTCTGTGATCTTTGGGGGGACAGTGATAAGACTCAGAGTACAGTACCCCACCCCTTATTCATTAACTGTTTCCCCCAAAAGAAGACCTAACTGGAAAATAATCAGCCTTCGAAAGTAGAGATCAAAAATGGCAGCCCCTGTCAACCTACCCTTGCCTCACCTGTCATTCCTATTCTCTTGCTTGGTGGCTACTCTGTAAGCAGGCAAGGCAGGATACACTGATTGAGGTTGGCATTTTGATCTCTAGTTTTTAAGGCTGATTATTTTCCAGTTAGGTCTTATTTTCAGGGAAACACAGTGGTTCCATTTCCTGAGGTTTTAGTTACTCACAGTCAGCCATGGCCTGAAAGATTTCTGGAATGGAAGAAACCCAGAAACAAATAATTCATGTTTTAAATTGAGCACCATTCTGAGTAGTGTGATGAAATCCTGTCTTGTCCCATTCCTCCTGGGATGTGAATCATGCTTTGTCTGGGGCACCCATGCTGTGTACCTCCTTCATCTGTTAGTCATATAGCACCTGCCTTGGTTACCAGATTGACTATTTCAGTACTGCAGTGGTTGTGTTTAAATTGCCCTTATTTTATTTAATAATGGTCCCAAATGCAAGAATAATAATGCAAAGGAAGCCCCATGCATTAACTTTAGCACTGGATCCCAGGGTCCAAGAAGCCACCTTTGAAAGGACTATGACGTGGCCATCAAGGACAATGGATTGGGGAGTTCTTCCCGGAGTCCAGAATGACCGGCTGTCCCGGGGAGCTGCCTAAGGATCATTCCACACTGCTGGAAAAGAGATTCCTGACTCTTCCAAATGGCAGAATCTGCTCGCTGCTACAGATTAGTGGATGCTGTGGGTATTCTTTACATGCATTCTCAGAATAAAAACGCTATTGCAGTTTTCTTCTTCACAGCCCGTCATTGTAGGTTTGATTGTGGGTGATAGAAAATATATTTTTTAACCCTCAGGTCATCAGACCAGTTATGTTACATTTAGGCTGATACAGAGAATACTGCACCCTCCAGAGATCATGGTCCTCAGTTAGATCCAGTGTCATCAGAGAACATTATGGTTTTCTGCCCATCTAGCAATCAATATGTTCTATAAGCAGGAAAAGGACGTGGCCTCGATATTTGTGTTACCACGGGCTAGACTGTAAAGGCTACCATTGCCCTTCAATATCCATCATGTCCTTTCCCCATAATAAAATACCCACAAATTTTGGCAAACAATACTGACAAAGAACAAAATCCTCAACTTTCCACGCAGCTAAGTGTGGCCATGTTGGCAATGACCAATGGGAACTAAGTGCTAGTGGAGTATGTAAACCTTGGGAGGTATTTACTAAAGAAGAGATTAAGAGCTTCATCTTCCCTCTTTCCTTCTCCCCACAGCACGAAGGACAGCTATGATGCCTTGAGTTGGACTGACCTTCCTGGGCCAGCACATGACCTTGGGAACGGATGTTACCAAGTGGAACAAAATCAGAGGAGGCCAGATCCTTGCTTAAGTGATGCTATTCCAGCCCTGCACTATTCGTCACAGGCTTCTGTGTGAGAGAAAAATAAACTGTTATCTTGTTTAAGTCATTGTTATTTTGAGTTTTGTCATTGCAACTATTCCTAATCCTAACAAACACAGATGCTTTGGACAAGTTACCTAAAAATGTGATTCAAAGAATTCTAAATTTTTGGCAGTTCTTTCCAAATTTCCCAGTATTTAAATAGAATAGAAAAATGATAAATTAGTTCTTGGAACATTCTTATCCTTCTGGTGGAGGGTCTCTAAACACTTTGCTTTAATAGGGTTATAATGGTGAAGAAGAATGTAGATGACAACATTCATATTTATGCACACACTATTGTCTTTGACATTAAGATTTCCAAAGCCGTTTTATATGAGATCAATGTTAGAATTTTATCATTTTACAAGATTACTTATGAAGAAGCAAAAGACACGGCTACCACCTTTAAAAAGCTATCAACAGCCTTTGGGGAGAAACCAAACCCTTATGAAGTGAAAATTATAAATATATTCAGATGCCTATGTATGTGTTGATCTGTTGAAAGGGGTAGGTTACAGTTATATACATAATGGTGGTCATGAAAAGCTACAATGAATTCAGGATAATTTTAAATCTAGGTATACATGCCCACACATACACACATCCTGTTAAATCTTTTCCAAACATCATATTAGGTTCCAAATTCTTTTCTCTTATCCATCTATATGGTAATCAGTTCCATTTCTGGTCTGAAATCATCCTTGGTCTAAGTTTGTCACTTTGGCACACTCTCCTTTATGAATAACAACAATAGCAAAAACACAACAATATTTCTCAAAACTGCTAAAAGCGAGGTCTATCTCATGTTGAATTCAACTATTGTTAAATCTCAAAAGATAATAATGTTGTCTTTGTATTTGAAGATAATGATTCCGAATCACCATCAGCGGAGTACTTGCTTGGAGCTATTTTTCCCCCGTACTGATACACTCCCCCTCTGAGTTCCTGAAGCCATGATCATCTGTGTCTAGATTGATTATCTGCATTCTGTTCTGCTTTCCCTCATTCCCTAACTGAACCTAGATACTAAAGCCGATCTTACATTAGCCGCACAGCATAAAAGCTATCATTTCTCTCTGGATACATTTCTGTTCCCAAACCCAGAAATTAGTAGCATGTGTGTACACAGGGAATTACATTATGCTTACTGATTAACAGAGAGACCCCCTTTGTGCCAACCACCACGGCTCTCTGATCTGTCTCCTGTCATAACCACCCTTAAGATACCTGGCTGGGACTAGTCATGTAGATTATTAGAAAAAATAAAATAAAATTAAAAACACGACAGCCAAAGGTAAGTTGAACTCTTCAAGTCTCTAAAGTTACAAGATAAACTACCAGAGAATTCACTGGACAGAATAAATTAACTGAATGTTAAACTATTTCTGGGTAATTTTCCAAGACACACTAAGAATACTTATTAATCAACTGTAATGTCACTATTAATCTAGAAATTCAGTAATCAGAAGATAAGACATTTAAAATCTATACACTGAAGTTTCTATGTAATCATTCAGGGGCAAAAGTATTTAACTTTATTACATTACTCAGAAATAAAGGATTTTGCTTGTAAGTGTCTTTGGAGAATGTGTGGAAACATCCTGCATAATTCAAAGAAAGAAACAATTATAGTGTGAATTAGGGAATAGATTAACAGTGTACTAAAAAAAGGTTAGGGAAGGATATATTAGCAAAAGGTTAAATATCTCATTAAATAGTTCAGTACTAATTATCGTACTATTTGATCAACATAATAGATCAACAGCATGAAATAACTGCTCTTCCTTTACGTAAAAGTGACACAGATCTTCGTGATGTTTTAGAAACATGAGGAGGTGATAAATGAGTGTGTGCGTGTGAGGAGAGCAAACAATGGTACAGGAATGGGGAAGAAACTAGCCTACAACTAGGTAACTGGGGTTATTCCACAGGTACCAAGAGACATCACAAGAACCAAAGTGTTCTAAGATTCCAGTAATTCTTTATGTTACCTATATTTTGGAAGCTACCAATATATGAACAGATATTTTTGGCTAATAGTATCTCTATAACATGCTAGGGAAAGCATCCTTTCCTTGCCAAGCCATTCATGTACTAGCATTGCCTGGCACCTTTCCACTTCACCTTTCGTAAGAACACCTCAGTATTCCAGCTACTTAAACTTTTGATCATTCACTCAGGCTTGTCATTCTCTTATCTCTAAGAACTGACCATACTATGTGGCAACTGCTTGGATTTCCAACCGGGCTTTCATAGAAAGCACAGAAGAAATGCTGTGGGACATTGGAATGGGCAAGGATGTTTTGGACAAGACTCTAAAAGCACAGTAAACAAAGTAAAAAATTGACAAATGCATTTACAGCAACGTAAAAAGCTTCTGCTCAGCAAACAACAGAGTGAAGAGACAACCTACAGAAGAGGAGAAAACATTTGCAAACTACATATACTTCTAAGAGGTTAGTATTCTTAATACAAACAGAGTCTGCCAAAAAATGTCTACACCTTCCAGGAAAAGAAAACTAGTACAGTGTTTTTCCAGTAGATGGTGTTACCCTCATATGAGGGACCCTAGAGGATGTGGTATATGGTAGAAAACCCACCATACTGCTGGCCATTAGAGAAGACATCGGAAATACATGTGCAGTAATCTCAATGACCAAGGTTTTCCGAGCGGCGCTCGCCATTAATGAAAGTCTGGAAGCTCACGGCCACGACTTTGAGAAACTTTTGTAACTGTACAGTCCAAAGGTAACTTGTATTAGTCTCATGATGTCTCAATAAATTTAGCATTAAAATATTTATATAAGTTTTTCTTTTCCTGAAGTATGTATACATTTTTTGGCAGACTCTGTATATTTTTTTTTATTTACTGCAGCGCTACGCAGCAATCTTCAAAAACTCAATAGTAATAAATAAGTGACAAGAAATAAGACATGCAAGTGACCAGCGGATATATAAAAAGAATGCCCAAACCTGACTAGCCATCAGGGAAATATAAATCAAACCCACACTGAGATACCATCTCACTCTAGTAAGAAGGGCTATTAGAAAGATGACAAGAGATAAGTAGTGAGGAGGATATGGAGAATAGGGCGCCTGAGGCAGGAGAGAGGCAAGAGTCCAAACCAAAATCAGCATTCTCTGGAAGGTTAGTCAACACTCCTTGTGTGCTCAGCATCACATGGGACTAGACCTTTCGGTCAATGAATTTGATGATGAAAAGTAAAGAAGTTTCCTGCCAGGTGTGGTGGTGCACACCTACAATCCCAGCACTCCGGAAGTTGGGGCAGGAGGATTGTCTTGGGGTCAAGGCCAGTCTGGGCTACATAGTGACTTCAATGCCAACCTGAGCTACACGGCAACACCCTGTCTCAAAAAAGAATATGTAGAACTTTTAAAATTATGAACTATTAGTTAATCTTATATCCTAAGGTTTGCAGTTTAGAACTATGGTTTTCTCCCTGTAAGCAAGAAGAATGAAGAAATAAAAGAATAAAAATATTCAAGTTATTGTGAGTGGAGGAGAAAATAAGAAACAAGACAGATTCTACCCTATTCAAAGCAGCTTGAATAAGTATTTCTCCCTCCTCTGACCCTGGTCCAGGTAGTGGAGAGATAATGAAGGATTTGGATCCATCGTCATGTTAATATGAGGCCTTAAAATCCTTTTATGATTAGATAATATAGTTTTTCCTCTGGCTTCATAGGATTAAAACATTACAAGGTAAGCATCCCCTGAGGCCTCATAACTTAAGTCTAAAGAAATAATGCTGCTTAAAACCAAGCAGTGTGGACTGGGAAGGAAGGAAAATGATAGAGTCAATGAGGGCAGAAGGAAATGTTTTATGTTGCAGCAAGTTCAAACAAGAAATGCTCATGGGTGTGAAAATACTTGTGCATGCACGTATTCATCCTAGAGAATAAACTCTCAGTTGTATCAGGGAACATTATATGGATTTGAAGATGCTGAATTACACCCTTCATATCTCAAAATAAAAGAATTATAGTGAGGGGGACAGAAGTTATGTAAGATGGAAAAGGCCATTAATGCATATATACTTACTATGCACCAAGCACCTTACATCTTATTTAATTCTTCGCACTCCACATGAAGTATTACTAACTCCATTTTTTAGGCAGGCAATGTAAAGATAAAATTAAATAATTTTTATAGAGTCATACAGATTATATGTGGAAGAACCATATTTTCCTTTTTACCTACTGAAGTAGTAGTGGCACTCTGAAGCCTGCTTGTACCAGCTCCTGACAACTGATTGCAAAATTTTTAGGAATTCTATGAAGATGTCATGAAATACGGCCACTCTGAAAATTAAATTATATTTAAATAAAACTATGATCATATAGTTAGTGTACAATTTAAGTTATAATTAAATAAAAGTATGTTACAAACAAATGCAGTAGCTACTCAAAAGTCGTTTCCAAGTTATTTTTCATATTCAGGTTACTGATATCTGTAGTGTAGAAATAACACGAATGGTGTGATGTTGCACATCTCCTCCCACCTCTAAATTCAGTAATATCACCTTGCTAGCCTGAAATCACCCATGGTGATTGTATTTATAGCATGGAAGGTGGAAAATATTCCAAACCAGGGGTTGATTTATTGTTTTGTTGGTTATCTAGACTTAAAAAATTGGTAGGGAAAATGTTAATGGAAACTAAACCTAAAAGTGTGAAGTCTGCAGCCTTTACATCGGGTATAACACAAAAGTTTGAGTGTGTTTTCTTGGACTATTTCAAATCTGTTCTCAGCAAAGCCATTGCATATGTTATTTTCATCTTATTTATTATCATAAATAAAAATAAAAATCTGTATTGTTAGGCTAGCACTCATAGATGGACCACCACTCCATCTGTCACACAGAGGTTGAACTGCAGCCACGTGTTGATGACAGGTCTCAGCTTCTGGCAAAAATCAGTGAAAATACTTGAGAAGAGTGACTGGCTACGTGGAATTCACAATACAGACAATTGCATCTTTCGTTATTATTTTAAAGTATTGTTATGCACATTGTTTATTTCAGTTCAATATTTACCAATGCACTACTGAATATATAATAGTGAAGACATTCAACTATCATTTAGAATAGCCTGACTTGAACTTTGAAGAAGATTTTGCAAGGTATAAAACTGCATCTATCTTATAAGTAAGTAGGTAAATAAATACATAAAAGTGGTATGGTTTATGTGAAGATGAAACTTTTGTGAGGAGGGTAGGCAACATACAATTGATACACAGTGTAAAGAAAAAGAAATAGGTTAAGATATACACAACAAAAGCCGTTTATGTCCCTGAAGAGTATTTGTAATGCTTGCTAGTGTTAATCTTACCAAATATTTTGGAGAGTAAAAGAGGGAGGTATTGTCATTGACCGCAACTCTTCAGTGAACTAGAGAAGATTCTTTCACTTCAATAACAATAAAAACTTTTTAAACTTTTGTCTTTAGGACTACAAAGTACAATCTATATCTGACCTTTGCCTCAGTCTAATTGCATACTATATGGCTTTATGTTTCTTCATTACATTTAATTTTGCCTACATTTGCATGCATGCAGAAGGATTCAAATGCATCTTTCACAAGTCAAAAAGAGATTCTTTGAGGGGAAGCAGAGTTTTCTCAAATCAAAACAAACACACACACACACACACACACACACACACACACACAAGCAAAGAAAATGTCCTTTGGGTAACCAATTCTGTGAGCAAGAGAATAATTTTGAAAAGTAAGCCTGCTTTTTCCCAGGAACGTATGAGAAAATCTTCCTGCAAATTTCAAGCCAAACCAAGTTGCATCCCAAATTGGCCATCTGTGCTCCAGGACTAAAGCTGAAAATGCACAGAATTGCCGAGTAATTCGATTGCAGGCAGAATCGATGCAAGTGCGAACACTGCCCTGGTCAAAGGTCGGCCTTTAGGCTGCAACTTAAATCAATTGTGAGTAAGCTAAGTTTGATTACATTTTCAGCGATGGAGCTTTCGAAAGCAATTTTGAGCTTGCCTATTCAGAGGTTGTTAGGTTTTGTTCCAAATCTATACTCCTGGTTGGAGAAGCGTCTTTCTGTCTGTTTTGGTGATGATTAAGTCCTGGAGTTGAAGGGAGAGGAGAGAAGGAGCAACAAGAGATAATGATCAGGAACCCAAATAAATAGCAGATGAATGGCTATTACTAATAAAATGTGAACCATTTATCTTTGTTTTTATTTTTTAAAAAATAAGTAGGAACAAGAATAAGAGAGGAAAAAGAACTGAGAAATATGGTAACAAGTAAAAGAAAGTAACAGATGTGAGATTAACAGGATGTGATGTGTGGCAGTCTATGATGCTGTGGCATACGAGGACCATACAGGTGCCTCTGGCAGGAGGAATGTTGGGGAAATACAGGTGATTTTGCAACGTGAAGCAAAACGGGTATAAAAAGCACTGTCAAATACGATCTCCAGCAGGCAGCGTGCTAACGTGAGAGAAATAAACCCTCTCAGTCTATCTTTTTCCAGCTGAGCCAGGCCTGTGGAGTTGACGCAGAGCCATGCCCGATGCAAGTCTAACTAAAGATGTGTTTACTCAGCTACTCCTGCTTACTTCGATTATAGCCCTCTTCTACACTGTTGTGAACACATCGTTAGATCCTGCAGCATTCCTGACAAGTTATGATGTTTTTTGGAGAAAATACAAATTTCCCTGTAGTGATGGTCACTAATTCTTAGAGGATGTACTAATGTCCTGCTAGTTTCAGGAATATATGTTGTCATATCTGGTCTTATGAAGTATTTTGGAGAACACTTGATTCAGGTGGACTCAGGAGTGACCTGAAAGATTCTTTGACAAGCGTTATGATCTGCCTCACTAATTAGGCAGTTCTACATGTGTGCTAATTGGATGGCTTTTAAAAATCAAAGAAAGGAACTAAAGAGTAGGTAACTATCTAAAACCACATTTGAGAACTAGGGAAATAAAAATTGCTTCTTTGTCTGAAAACTATTGAAAGCAAAAAAATTTTAAGTTTAAAACTGGGAAAAATCTAACCTGCTACAAATGTCTGGCCATAGCATAGGTGAAACAACATTTCTACACAAACAAGATTTGCTTGATTTATTCAAATCTTAGTTAAGTCTATACTGGGCAGGTAGCTAATCTGTGTCTCTGCAGAGAAATCCCAATTGCATTACATTTATAAGTGAGGAAAGCCAGCCCGTGCTGAGTAGACACACTCATGGAGGAGAGACTGTTTCAGTCCCTGCCCGGCACTTCTGTGGATACTAGAACTGAATTTACACTGCTGTAGAGAACAGCTAATTCCTTCTCTTGGTGCTTTTATCTGAAATATCAAAATGGCAAAATATGAGCCAATTTTACTTTGCTTTTTCTTCTGGTGGAACACTGTACTAATTATGCTTTAAAGTGACTAATGAGAAATAGGAAGTTTAGTAATGATGTTCGGCACTTCATCATAAGGATTTTGTTCACACATATCACTAGGTCTTTTATTAGGAGCCACATTCCTACTTTTCATAAAAAAGAATCAAAGTAACCAAAGTAGGTAGAGGTGGAGGAGTGGCTTAGATTTTTGCCACCTTGTCACATGCTCAAATCATTAGAGTGGGCTGCAAATCTCATCGGATCTGCAGGGAAAACAGTCCAGGCTGGGTAATTATGTACAAAGACATTTCTCAGAAGTAATGGGGGCTCTCTTAAAGAACTTCTGGGGGGGTCTTCCAGAGAAAAGATTAGGAACGCAAAGGTGCTGTTCAACAAAGAGTCTGCCAATACAGCTCCTTGAAGCTGGAAATGTTGGCATATTTTCATTTGTACAAAGCCCTGATAACTATGACCCTGATGTGAATAGAGTCACATTTTGGCCTAATTTGTTATAGGGTTAGAACTGTGTGAAATAAAATGGCAAGCAAGACGGTCTACTCCAGTACCTTTTCGAAGGTTGCTGCTCAACAGAACTGAAACTATGAACATAAAGGTGACTCCCCTGAGGAGTGAAATTCTTTGCAGAGAAGACAAAATGATTAGGCCAACAGTGCTTCAGGGTTACACTTTACGGAAACTCATCACAAAGCCAAACATATTAAAATGCAACATTTTCTGTCAATAAAAATAATTTTGAGCTGAGTTCCATGACAAAAAGGTACAGAAGGAAAAATGGTGGCAACATTTTTACTTTGTTAGGAAGTATAACCTTAAAAATAAAAGCACACACATATATACATACACACAACTGATTTTTAATATATATAATTTTTTTAGGAGCTTAATTCATGAGAGCCGAAAGAGAACTTGGAGATTAGTTATTCTAGTCATCTTATTTTATAGGTGAATAAACTGAGGCCAGAGAGTTAAGTGCTAAAGGCCTCTTCGGTTTAAAGATAGACCTAAATTGTCTGATTTCTAGGTTAAGACTCTTGGTAAAACTTTATGGTTAAATTTGACTTTTCTGTATCTTTTGCTATCTAATCATCATAACCTTGCAACCTTTCAACGACAACAGCAAATACCAACGTCCCCTTCTCCCTGTGGCATTCAGTGACCCTTTGTGCGCTCTGGGGATATATATGCGGGACTCATACCTTGAAGATGCAGCTGTCAAGTTGCCTCTTAACCTGGCATAAATACAATAGTAGAGTAATTAATCTTGTGCAACCCTCTCTATCAACCTGCACACTCTTTTCCCCGTTCGTTATAAATGAAGGCTTATGTGCATGGCTGATTTAATTAATAATTCTAATAAAAAGGACAATACCATCATGACATACATAGATGCATGGAGAAATGAGTTAAAGAACCAGTTCAGCTTATTTGGATATCCAGCGAGATAACGTTACGGAGTTACTCAGTTACAGAGATCTGAGCTTGCTTGTTTACCATCCAATGTTTGGGTTCTGTGTAACATAAGGAAGAAAAGGGAACCGACATTTAGTGGGTGCTCGTTTTGTACCAGGCACCGTACTGACCATTTGTGTGCTCTGTAGCTTATGATGCTCACGGTGATCCTTTAAAAATAAGTTATTTTATTTTATAAGTGAGCTAAGACTCAAAGATTGAGATGGACAGAACTATCCAAAACCCTTCATGCAAAATTACAGTTTTAAGTTCAGTTTGCTTGCTTAAAGCTTTTCATGTTAAGCCTGCATAGTGGAAACAGTGTTGGAATGAGGGCAGGTGTTGTGGCTTAGATGGAGAGTGTCCCTCAAAAGCCTCATGCACTCAGAGGCAGGGACTTTGGGAGGGGACTGAACCACGGGAGTGATGTAACCGACTTGCTGTTAGGAGGCTAGTCTGGTCCTCAGAGGCGGGTCCCTGGGGCATGTTCTGGAAGCGAGTCTCTCCCTGCCGGCTCCTCCCTCCAGTCTCTGCTTCTTGGCTGCTTGGACATGGCAGCTTTCCTCCTCCAGTCCTTCCTCCACACTCTCTCTGCCTTAGTGTCAGCTGACCACGGATTCAAAACACAAACTGAAGAAAACCTCTCCTCCTTTAAGTTGCAGGTGCCTGCCATTTCATCCCAGCAAGGAGGCTGGTGACTAAGACAGCAGGAAAAGCCGAATTCTAGCTTTAGTTACGGTGCTTGACCTGAGATTCTGACTCACTGTCTTTGGGCTTCAGTTTCCTTATCTACAAAGTGAAACAATTCTTCTAGAGCAGAGACATTCAAATCTGATTCTCCGGAACTTCGTGACACTTTGACAGACTTCAGTATCATGGTGTTGGGTGGCAGGGAAGAAAAAAAGGAATGTTTTTGAGGTTTATCTGCAAGTCAACCAAACTAACTTCAATTTCATCTTTCAATTTCAGCCGTATATAGCACAGTGACATTTCATTTAATGATGAGCTCCATATATGACAGTGGTTCTATAAAGGGACTGAAAAATTCCTACAGATGAGTGACATCAGAGCTGCAGCAACATCATAGCACGAGCACTGTTCATGTATTCGTGGTGATGCCGGCATAAAGAAACCTATTGCATGTGTCATAAAAGTGTAACACATACAATGATGTGCATTACATAATGTTTGACAGTAATAAATGACTGTGCTATGGTTTTGTTCTAAAATATCCCCCCAAAGTCTCGAGTGTTTAGAGCTGGGGGTTCTGGAAGGTGATGGGGTTATGGAAAATCTCTACTTGGCAGATTAATCCCTGATGAACCCTCAGCTGTATGTGCTACTAGGAGGTGGAGCCTGGTCAGAAGAGGTGGGTCACTGGAGGCAGGAACTTGAATATGTATTCTTGTGCACACCTTCTCTTCTCTCACCCTCTCTTCTGGCTTCCATGGTGTGAGTAGTTTTCCTCCGCCACACTCTTCTGCATGGCCGTTTCTGCCACAGAGCCAGTCAACCATGGACTGACCCTTCTGAAGTGGTGAACCAAAACAGACCTCTCCTTAAAGTTGAGGTGTTGAGTACTTTGTTCCAGCAATGAGAAAGTGGGTAGTAGACCATGCTACTGGTTCATGTATATATGCTACTGGTTACTATTTTAGAAAGCTCTCCCCGTACTTATGAAAAACTGGTTTAAAGCAGTAAGCAGTGCCACACTGACAACTACCTCATACATCTCATGTTTACTGTCTCTTGGTCACATCACTTATTTTCTCTTTGTTTGTTCATCATGGCAGTGGGAGAAATAGGCTATACATATAAATGTACAAGTATGTGTATGTATACCATATAAACTAGGCATGTAGTAGACTATACCATCTCTGTGTTATGTAAGTGCTCCGCATGATGTAGGTAAAATGATAAAATTGCCTAAAGACGTATTTCTCGGAATGTTTCCCTGCCATTAAGTGATGCGTGATTGGGCAATAAGAATTTGCATGAGGCTTCATTTTGGAGACGAAAAGATTCCACTGATTAAAAAGTTGGAAGAAAAATTGACTAGGTAATTTGTGAGCAACCCTCTAGCTCTACTGTTCTGTTGGCTGGCAGAGATAACAAGAGTTCTGATGGCTTTTGGCTTCAACTAATGCAGTTTGGTGACCTGGGACACCTCAGATTCCAACAGTCTAACTGCTCAACCTGCTAGAAATCATTTTTCTTGTGTGGCACAGAATGACCACTGTAACTCTCTTCTTGAACATATACATAGATTTGAAGTGTACAGTGGGAGAAGAGAAAGGCCCTTGTTTACACAGTGGTACCTCCAATTACAAACTGAGTTCGTTTTACAATTTTGGGGAAGATGGCTGCACTTATGTTTGTGTGGGGAAGATGGCCATGTTTGTGTTAGTCACCTGATTTGGAGTTTACGAAAGAAAGCAAAATTTTTCCCAGTGCTTTTGTTTGGGAACCAGATTGTTTGCAGACAGAAGCATTAGCGAACCAAGGTTATCACCGTATTCCATTTCAGCAAATTTGTGTACAGCCTTATTTGTGTGAGAAGTATCATGTCTGTGAGTGTTCCATCTGATAGAGTGCCATTTACTAGACCTATACAGCAATACTGAAATCTACCTACAACTGCATGCCTAATTTTGTTCAATATTCATTATGAGAATATCCAGGAAAGACCTCCCATAAATATCTCACAGCTGTGAGGATAAAGCAAGCTGGTTCACACAGCACTTTGTCCTCAACACAGTAGTCACTAAGTCTAAATTTATTACTGCCTCTTTCAACCAAAATGCAGACATTCTCTCTTTTAGATTGCAGAAAGGGAGAGCCAATTCTGATTTAAAATGTTAGTCATTTAAATTTGCGCTGTCATCTATCACACTTTGTCAGGGCTCATGGTAATAAGCAAAAGAGAGAACTCATATGGGGTAGCTAGCATTTGGGAACACTGGAAGGAAGTAAGGAGCTGAACTATTACTTGCAAGAGCACAATTAATTCCAAAGTCAACAAGTCAGTAAAAATATTCTATTTACTTGCATTAGTCAAATCCAAACAGAAAAAGGCTGTTGCATCACCCCCATCCTTACTTTGTCTGTTTGCTTCTTCCACTTTCCTTTTGGATACCAGCTACTAATTTAGTTTTTGTTTTTGTTTACTTTTTTTGGTGCTAGGGATTGGGGTGCCTTATGCTCGCGAGGCAAGCACTCTAACTACTGAGCTAAATCCCCAGCCGTTACTAACTTGTTTTTCAAAAGTTGAAGGTTCATCAAATTATGTACGATAAGAACAGAATTTTCTAGAGAGTTAACTATGACTGAGTATACAAGGATTTAAAGTTAGAACTTCCCTACTCTCTCCAGGGGGTAGTGAAGGCAGGTAAAGATAAACTTCGGCCAGTCCTTTAAAGGTTCAAAGTGTAATACTTCGATACAAATGCTTGACTCCTTTGAATGCATCCGTACAGGTGCAGAGGTAAGAGGCCTCCAGCACGGTCAGAACCTCTATTCTAGCAAACGATGTGAGACCTTATTTTGCAAAATCCTTACAGGAAACTTGGAGGCACATACACTGTAGCCATATTACTATTACCCATCCCACATAATTTCCTGTATTAGGTTTCAAGAGAAGACTGCACTAAATCAAAACCATGAATTTTAAGCACTTTACTTTTCTTCCTTCTTATTTTTCTTTTTCTTATTTCCTTTTAGATAGTGAATCTTTTAATATATGTCCTAAATATTTGTCCTTTTGGGAGATCGAGAAACCAAGTGTATATAATATGTTTTACTTAAGGGATGAACTACATTTTACTGGTTCCCGAATTCTTTTTAAAATTGTCGTATACATTTGATAAATTGGGCCCATAGATGGCAGGATGGGACCATTTCATATTCTTAAGGAAACAAACACTGAGGAATCATCTACTCTATTGCTCAAGTTCAAGAAGCAAAACTTAACGGGTGAAAAGTAACAATAACATATTTCTTTCTTTTAAATTTTTTTCTTAATAAGAATTTTACTATGAATAAATGGCACACTGTCATCTCTTATGAATTTTGTTTAAGAACGTCTTCTCCTGCGGGCTGATCTACACTGATGGATGGAAGAATCTTTCTCTTTTCATTTTCAGGGTTCTAGTTTTTTTCTTTTTTAAGCAGACATCTTTCAAAAGTTTTTGCACACATGATTGAGATGACAAATCTTCACTGTAGATGGATTAGCTTTCTGACTTTCCCTGCTATAACTTTTGCATCCCTCTTACTTGACAAAGTATACTCTTTATCTGAAGTAATTTAAAGTAGTTCTATTGATGAAATCAATGGCTAAAATCTCTACTTCGAATCATAGTTCTTCTTACAGTTCCACTTAAAGGCTAGAGAGAAGGAGTTTTAAGGAGACTCTATGCTAAACTGAAGTCCTTGCTTGTTTCTCCAGAATGCTAAAAAGATGTAAGAAAGAGGCAGTGAATGAGGGAAGGCAGCTGAAAACATGAATCACGCTAAGCATAGTTCATCAAAGGCTAGAGCGCCAGGACTTTGCATTCTGAGAGTTGTTGACATCCACAGAGCCACTAGGTCTATGGATCTGAAAGGAAGCCCAAGCAGCCAGTTTAACATCAGCTTTGCTTCTTCCTTCCCTAGTCTCACTTCTACGTAAAGTAGTTGGCTCTCCTTGTGCCTACTTCCTCATCCATTTATTTAACATTAATGCATAGATACCTGAATTTTCCTAGTTTTCCATGAAACTGCTCTGGCAAAGGTCACTGCTAACTGATCAACTGTCAGAGACAGTGGGTGGCTTTCTGACTTTCTCTGGTGTGAACATAGCAGAGGACACTGCTGGTCTCTCTCTGCTCCTTGCTGGAATGGGTGCCAGCCAAGGCATCTACGGTACTTTTGCACCCTTGTGTCTCCATCACATTGAATTTGCAACTTTTTATAGGATGCTTCTCTTCCTTAGTTCATTATTGATGCTGATTTCTGTTTTTCTTCATCTTTTCGTTGTGGATGTCTTTAGGAGAAATCTGATTTACTTTCATGGATGAAATGACTATGTCTTTTTGGTTACCTTCCAAATCCATAGTTTCACTCTAGACTTATTATCCACATACCTCCTGGATCTTGCCACAAACTGAAAATGTCTAAACACTGAACACGGACTTCCCTTTTAATCTCTACCTCCTTCCTCAAAGCTTAATCCTTGTGTAATGTTCTTATTCTGGTTAATGTCACTCACACTAAACATTAGGAGTTATCTAGATTCCTGCACTTCCCTTCCCATTCTCTCAGATTTGGTCATTAACTCCTATCTCCTATCTCTCAACTCACCTCTGCTAAATTTTTATGCAATTATTTTATTTCATTTTTGTTACTGAAAGTTCAGTACCTGTGTTTAGCATCCACACTGACTACAAACGTCTTTCAGAAACCAAAGCTGTTCGTATCATGCTCTTATTAAAACCTATCAAGGACTATAAATCAAGAGTAAAGTACAAACTCATTTGTCAACCTTCTGTATGTGATTTAATATCTTATAATTAGATATGGTAACCGACTAGAGCTATTCTGTACTAAGATGGGACATTTAGGTATGGTTCAAAAATAAGGTCATCATGATTGTTGTGTTAGAATGCTATATGGTTCACCATCTCAAATTTTTTTCCTGTAAAAGTTTGTAACTGTTACCTCTTTCAAGAACTAATTTTGAGATAATTGTTCTAAGATAATTGTTATCACTATACTTTATTGACACAGATTTTGGCCTTAGCCATCTTCTCTTCTTAGATTTTAAAGATGCGGGCCAGGCCCCTTTACCAACATCTTAAAAGAGACCCAAGATTTAGACATCCTAACAATAGCACAAGGAAGATCTTGTGTGATTATAAAAGCAGAATGTTGTGTGTACATTTCTGATTCTTCTAACAAAATCCCAATGGCTGTTCAAGATGTTAGATGACAGGTTAATGCTATGTTAGATTCTGAAGCTCCCTAGACCTTTGTCTTACCCTCTTTGTGGGAGGCCATCACTAGTTCTTCACGCAGAAACGATTGTTGGCCATATTAATACTAGTTTTGCTGGTCTTATGTTTGGCTCATACATGCTAAACCTTCTTGTCCTCACCCTTTCTTGGCCATCAAGACTGGGTCGAGAGTCTTCTCTGACCAACAGTGAGACCACCGACCACACTGTCTCAGAGTGACCTGTTTACCTGTCTGTCTTCTCTCCCCTCTCTGAGAACTCTTTGAGGTTGGGGCTCTGGGTCTGTGAATCCTTCTCTCCAATATCTCAGGTAGTCTTAGCACATTGCAAACAGGCTGTATACATATTTGACAATAAACACTGCTACTCATTGGACCAACCGAGGCTCAAAATAGAACCATGAGTTCTGGTTCTGCCTTTTTGCCGAATCTCCTAGGTCTCCACACTGCTATACCTTAGGCGCCACGTTGAATCTGCAATTGGTGCCTCAAAGACTGATGAATGCACCAAGAAAGGATGAGCTTATCTTATGAGCTAGTTTGGGGATTTCATTTCAAGTTTGGATGCCTCCCCTTGGCTCTGGGCACTGTCACTAAGCTCTCTGGAAAGCACTCATCGCAAGTCAGCGCTTATGTACACTTCTGCGTGAACTTAATCCCTTTGCGCTTAGTGTTCCCTTTTTGGAATGGCACATAACGAGGGAACATAATCAAATTTTTCTCTTCAAATTCTTGTTCCTTGAATTTTTCTAGATAACACATATGGATTTCATGCAAAAATAAAGAAAAAAATGCAACCTTAGGCGCGAATGGGTTAACTGAATGCTTACTTTGTTAGAGACTGAGTGCCTAGTGCATAAATGCATCATACCAATTAATTCCTATTCTGGAGGTGAGAACTATTATTACCCTCCTTTTGCAAATGAGTCAACTGAAGATTTGGAATTTAGGTCACTTACACAAAATCATTCGCGACTCATATATGATGTATGGGCTTGAAACCAGGACCCACCTGACTCCATTTGAGAAACACACACATACTCACCACACACCCATGCATACAAACATGTTCACACACTCAGAAGTGCTACATTTCCTTTTGGACAGCCTAGTTGTGTCAAAGCTCTGAACTAAAGTTTGCCTTTTATCTTTTTGGTTATGTGGAAAATGTTACTTACTGCATGCTAGAAGTAGATTATAATAGTCTTATAATTGTCTCAGGGTTTACCATCAATAGTGTGGATAAATAGCTGAGTCCTATTAGCTAGAGCTCAGTTGAAAGGCTTTTATCATTGTTTGAATGTGTGCTACTGATTAGCACTGTAGCTGCTAGCCTACATTTCCAATCACTCTCTCTGTGAACTTATTAACTATTCAAGTATCCGAACAATGAAAGTATAAAAAACTATTAAAAACATGTACTAAATATCATTAAGTGCAGAAGGCATCTCCTATCTCCTTACACCTAAAACAGGACGTGGGAAAGTTAGAAATACTGTGTACATTCTTCTGTCTATAAAAAAAGGGCTGATCATTAGCAATTAAAAAAATGGTTAGCAAGTTACAGGCCAGTACTCGACAAGCTTAGGCCTAGAGTTTGGTCTTGGATCATTTGAAAGGTTGAACACATTTCCATTCAAGATATGACAGGGGTTCTTATGGGGAAGATATATGGACACTTGTTTTAAAAAATAAAATTTTATATATTAAAGACTAGCACCCTAATTACTAAAGACAAGTTGATAAAACCCACCAGAAGGACAAATATATATACAGATTTATCTTTGAAGAGTATGTTGAAAATAACACAAACCATCTCCCACTGTTTTTGTTGTTTGCAGTGCTACGGGTTGCATCTGGGGCTCCTGCATGCTAGGCTCCACCACTGAGCTACTCTCCAGCCCTCTCATTATTTATGCTCATAAAGATAAACAGTGACTTGGATTCTTAACACAGACTGTCATGGTTTAAGCTTTTACTTTGTCACTTACTAGCTATTTGACTTTGGCCATATTTATACTGCTTCTTTCAATTTCCCTGTCAATAAGAGGGGAATTGTAGACTGGATTTCTTTGAATTGTAGAAGAAGGAAATAAACATATTCATATAAAGTAATTAGAATAAAGTCTGACCCAGGCAGTCTACAGTGTCCTTTGTGATTACAGTGATATTGCCTTGTGTCTCAGAAGTACACATACGACAGCTAACATGGAACACACTCATACATTTATTTATCAATCCATTTTTTACTTAATGTTTAATTCATTTATTTACTAAGTATGTGCTAGTTACTAATTTAATAGCAGGTCCAGTGCTTGGTGATAAGGGAGATAAAATATTTTGTCAGCCATTGACCTTGACTTCTCAGGAAACTAATGATTCCACGGAAAAATAAAAAAAAATACAAAAGTAGTTAAAAGGGCTCGGAATGTATCTCAGTGGTAGAGTGTTTACTTAGCATGCACGAGGCTTTGATTTTAATAAATAAATAATTATTATGGTACAAAACACACATACTTAGTGCAATAAGACCTCCATATGATGTCATGCAGGAATTCTGCATATAGAGATATGTAATCAAATTACAGAGTAGATTTGCATACTTTGTCTTCAGTAATCAATTTAAAGAACTAGACTAGCATTCAGTAGCATTTCACCATTCAGAAAGTGGTGGCAGACAGAGCTCATAAAAGTCCATCTTGAAGTTGCATATTCAGGAGTCTTTTCAGTATATATTATTGCCTGATTGTTATGTTAAGATTGTCAGAATGATAAAAAAAATTAACAACTAACATATGTTCTTAATTTGTCACACTGGTTAATATTTTAGTTGTGAAAATCATGATACGATTTAAAAAATTTAACAGTAAAAACTTAATATTTTTTTAATCTTAACTTTTTACTTTATTTCTTAAATTTATGTATTCTTTCAATGACTTTGTGTATTTAAATCACTTACATATTGATAATATGCCCAAGAACTATCAATATTTACATTATGTTGGAATTTGGATTATGATCCATGGTTTATATTATTCTTAATTATACTAAATAAATCATCCTCATGGAAGAAATTTAAGTGAGGATTTTATAGTACAGCTATTTTCATGATAAGCAATGTTTTTCTTTCAAACATGAGTGCAAAGAAATATTAAGATAATAAAAGGTATGTAAACTATTATATTTTATTAAACATCAGAGGTTCTTAAATTATAGTGATTGGAAGTTTGTAAACGCTGAAACTTGTACTGTAGCATAATTTTAAGTACATCCCATCAGATATTCCATCCCTGTTTCTGTAAAATGGACATGATCATTTCTCCTATGACCTAGCCGACATTTTGTTTTTCAAGAGTAACTTACTATCACAGGATGAAAATATAAATATACACATGTCATGTTACTAGAAAGATGCTACCCACCAAAACAGATGATTCAGATGACTCTGTGGAATTGAAGAGATAGTGCAATCTCTGCAGGCTTTTTGACTTACAGTATTTTAAGAAATACTCAGATTTGAAAATCAGGACTATCATAAGGCTGTAATGATTTATTGGTTACTCAGCTTCTAAAAAGCACTAAATACTATTATAGGTTTCTCTCCTTTTAACTGATCTGTGTGTTTTCTCATCTTCGTGCATTCCTCATCCATAAGAGCTATGATATATTAGCAATGTAGCATTTGTTTAGTAAATTTTTAAGTTAGATTTCAAAATAAAGTTTTGAGTAAAAATGTTATCTACATGGGTAAAATATTTTTCCATGATTATTTACTGACTTATTTTATTAAAGCTATGTGAAATTCTGGTTACTCCCAGATGACTGTCTAAAGAAAACCAGCCAAGAGTCAACTCAAGCCATAATTAATCTATGCTCCAAATTAACATATTAAAACAAACCTCTCAAAAAATAAAGCCCATTGAAGCCACAATTCTCAGTCTGAAGATATGTTTGAGTTGGTCCTATTATTTATGTAAAATTTTCCCCTTTTCTTGGCTCAGAGATATTTCTCTACACACATGTAGACTTCAGCAGGGATTCAAAATTCTCAAGGACTCAGACTATTTGGGGACACATTTCCTCTGTATCAGGAGCGTGTCCCGTGAGGCTGCGTTCTACCGCGTTCTTAGGTTTCATCTCTGCTGACGCGCAGGAGCCCGGCGGCCGGGCACATCCGTGCAGCGCTGAGCTACTTACGGTTGAGAGGCAGGCTCGCATTGGTTGTGCCCAGCTTGTTGGCAGCCACACACGTATAGTTGCCGAAGTGCTCCTGGGTCACGTTGGTGACAGTGAGAATGGATCTTGTGCTAAAGTTTTGAATAATAATTCCTTGTTGGCCATTGAAGAGCCTGGAAAACAAATAAATGCCATGTAAATCTGTACTGCGAACGCTATTTGCGTTTATCGTTGACCGGGTCATGGCAAACCACGGACAGTTTGAGCACTTTGAGGTTAGGTTATAGCATGACAGTGCAATAAATCTTCCTTTATTTTTCTTCCCCATTCCCGTTCTCTTCCTCTTCTTTTTCTCCCTCTTCTTCCTCTTTCCCTCCTCCTTCCCCCTCCTCCTCTTCTCCTTCTTCTTCCCCTCCCCTTCCATTCCTCCTCTTCCTCTCCCTCCTCTCCCTCTTCTCCTCCGTATGCTTTTCCCTCATTGTTCCCTCTAGCAGTTCCCATGCAAACAAGCTTTTCAAACCAAATAAATTAAATTGTTCTAAGCTCCTAAAATGGCAAGGCCACATGGACATAGTTTCTGTGATATTTGAATCATCCACTTCCTCTTAGAGTGGTATCCAGGTACACAATAAGTAGTACATAAGTCAGTAGAGTCCAGGAGATGTTCCCTTAACACAGGCTTTATTAAGCCCCCTGTGATTGACCCTGTAAGAAAATTTCTGTCTAAATAAGAATTCTTCTGTGATGAAGATGCCAAGATGTGACTTTGGCCTGACTGATTCCACGCACTGATCACGTTGGGGGGCCGTGTAAACTCATAGTCCAAATGGCACTGCGGTTTTGCCTGTTCAGTGTGTTCTCTTTAGCACTAAATATTTCTTTAATCATGGAGATGCTAATAAATGACATCCTTTGAGAGTTAAAGTTGAACTCCTCTGCATTATGCTACGTGGCTTGCACCTGAATTAAAATATACTGTAGTTAAATGCAGATTAAAATAAGTAGTCTTGTTTGATTACTCTAGGAATTACTTACATTTCATGTAAGAGCTGAATTCGACTTATCCAAAATGCAAACTTTAATCAGATTAGCAAAACTTTGAGTTGAATAAACACTGAACAAAATTTAACTTGAGCAATAAACCGAATGATCCCCAACTCCAAGACAAGAAAATAAGGCATAACATTATCATGGTTGTGTCAGCTTTTACTCCTCTGTTTTATATTTCCAGTTTATCAACATTTACACTAAATTCCCATATTTTTATGCACCATATTAATAAGTTCATTTTCAACTAATCGTGCTATGATGGGCATAAAATCACAGATTCGTTGCCTTGCAAGTTTCAGCATTTGGGCTGAAATCAATTTGCCCATGTACGTGTCACAGATACATTCTTTAGAGAGCTTGCAACTCCCCAGACTACTAAGTCCCTGTTGTGCTCCATCTACTAAAACCAGGACTGTTTTGCTGTTAAAGAACTGAGAAGAAATGAAGCAGGATTGTCAACGGGCTGAACTCCGGGGTTGGGGGGCACCCTCAAGGGAGGGTATGCAGACGATCTGTGGCACTCCTTGCTCTTGCTCCTCATGGCTTCTGTCTGAGGAGCTGGCTTTCCATTGCCTGCCCCTTAATGTATCTGCAGGCGAAGCCACAGTTGTTGAGTCACACCACATACCCCGGCTTCCCGTGCTGGCAGGCCCCATCCTGGCTGCTGGCCAGCAGCACCATGTGCGCCCTGACCAGACTGCCCGCTTAGTGCGCCAACTCTGCTACTCAGCTCAGCCAGCAGGAGATTATGGCAAATAGAAAAGTATCTTCCCTGGGGGATTGTCTTTGTTTTAAGGAACGCTACATTCCTTAGTTACTGGAGAAGTCTTAAAGTTTACTTCCTTCCACAGCTGGAAGTTTGAGCAGGGCTAACCCTTCAGTTCCCCTTTAACACTCTATCTTTGCCTGGTAGATAACAGGGAGGACCTTTGTGAAGACTTTGAAGGGGGATGACTTCCAGGAAGGTATATTTATCTAGAGGACACCATCTGTGATTTGCTTGCAGGAATCTGGAGTTGGGAGCTTTCTTAAATATTCAAATCATTCATGAAAGTAATCTTTACCTCTTGGCAAAGATGAGGTCTATGCTGAGCAGTACATGAACTCTGCCCCTGGGAAGGTCAAAATGCAGGAAAAGGCTCAGACAGGGAAAGAGGTGTTTGCAAGAGACGAACACACACACCCTTGGTTATTGGATGTAGAAATTCGGGGTGCACCATGAAATTCCAGCCTATACTATCTTAATGTGCTTTAAAACTAGTAAAAGAGTTCTTTAATTGATGACTTTTTCTTTTTGAAACAGATTTCTTCCCACATGGTTGTCTGTAACAGTATTTTCTATAAAAAGAACCATTCTTGTGCTGGCTCAGATTACAGTACAAAAGATGTTGTTTGGTAGCCTTTTGCTCCAAAGGAAGAGAATGAAATTCTGTGGAGCTAGAAGTTAAATACGGCCTTGCTTTCTCTAGCAGTGGATCATCAGCTTTTGATGCTTCCTTGGAAACAGGTGGTCATTTTTCTTTGTTGCATCTGTATCATAGGGAATATGGTTATAAGATGCTTCTATTACTGTAGATCCTGCTATTTTCTACCTTCTGATGTCAATAGAAGTTTGCTCCATCTCGAGGACCATTACTCTCACTTTTCTTCTTTCTGCTTTTTGCCAACGCCTCATAAATCTCTGAACTGCCTGCTATCTGCTTTGCCAGCTGATGCTGCCAGCTCCTAAGTGACATAGCCCGACCCTCTAACTAGTTCTGAATTAGAATAGACCCCTCTATTTTCCAGTGTCGGTCAAAGTAGCACATGGAAAGCATGCTAATAACGAGGGCTACTTACATTCCTGACTCGCGAAGTGTCCCCAGACTTTACAATCACAACCTCCCCCAGGCTACTGCTATCGAGGATGACCAGAAGGGCCTGTAGCGGCCTCCCTGCAGAAAGCCTGACTGCACAGCCACCAGCACCAACTGTTGAGATTGCAAAAATAAATGGGGCAGCTGCCACGGCGCCTTATTCATTTCATACATAAATCCAGCCTCACTCCGCATTTTGGGATTATTGTTCACTATCTGTCTTTCCAGGTGAGGAATAACAATAAACGTGGGTTCTGCGCCGTGACGCTATTTCCAGTCTGTTCGGTGTGAGCAGGAATACTTTCTATATGTGGAACATGTTAGTTGTTCTCCATGTGTTTCTGATGGAAGTAAGCCAATGTGAAAAATTTTAGTCCTGCTCACAAAGTCATTCGGTGTTCAGAGTATGGGAAACTGACAATGAGAAATTGTATAAGCATTTTCAAATGTGTGCACCAGCTAATCTTCACAGCAAGCCCAAGAGATAGGTGCTATTAGTCCCATTATACAGGAGAGAAAACAGATGGTTTAAAGGACTGAACTTTTTATTTTTTACCACCCCAGCATCAAATCCCCGTCCTCTATTTGTATCCTCCCACAACAACAGTTAGCATACAAATCTGCCAGTAGAAACCTGGATACTGTATTTGAGTTTGGATAGACAAGGCAGAAATCATGGGTGCCTTAGGAAAATTAATTTAAGCTAAGGAATAACACTAAGGGAGCTAGCCAGGTCTAGTGGTGCATGCCTGTAATCCCAGTACTCTCAGAAGCTGAGGCAGGAGCATCAAAAGTTAGAGTCCAGCCTGTGCAGCTTAGTGACTTAGTATGACCCTAACTCAGAACAAAATAAGTAAATAAATAAATAAAATAAATTTGGGGATGTGGCTCAACGGAAAGGCCCTGGCTTCTATTCTCGGTACTGAAAACAAAACAAAACGAAACAAACCCTAACGGAGCTAAAAGGTCAAATAGTAAGTGATGTCCGCACCTTGAGACCCAGGTTCAATTCAGAGCGATTCTAATGGGGTAAAACGTCAAACAAAAAACTGAGCTTCACTTCAGCTAGCTATTTGTGTATTTCTCAGGCTCAGACCTCATGGCAATTTACTTGGGGCTTAGTTATGCCTTTTGGGGCAGCCTCCCACGGCAGGTGTCGCCAGCCTTCATGCAGGGCATCCCTTCGGCTACTCACAGCCTGGGACGGAAGCATAAAATGGCTTCTCTCTTCCTTCTCTCCCAACACACACACACACACACACTCTGCATCAGTGATTTCTTTTTCCTAAATATTCACTAAACATGAGATGGTGGGAACTCTCTCCTTAGCGTGTATACGCAGAATGTCCTCAAGAGGGACAAAGTGTAACCCAACTGAGGCAGCTCTCTTTCTAACATCGTTTCACTTGTACACTATCACACACTTCTGTGGTTTTTTAAAAATTAATGTCAATGTCCATCTTCCTCATTAGCATATAACTTTATTAGGGCAACGTTTCTGCACAGTTTTGTTATTCACTGTATCCAAGCACACAGTACAACAGTGCTGGGGACTGCACAGGGAGGAATAGAGTAAGTAACGGCTGCACGCTTGACTGCATGAATTATGGTATTTCATCTGGCAATTCTTAGTTTTTTCATCTGTGAAATGGGCAAAATGAAGCCAAAAGCAAAGTGTTAATTTAAGAATGTTAAAAAATAAAATCTATGCACTATCTCTTCACATATATATCAAATGCAGTGGGCACTGGATTACGATATGTGACATTATTGTTCAATGATAGGGTGTGTTTCTTAGACACAACAGATACATTTCCTCTCCGATGGCAGCCAAATATTAAACATCGAGCAAAGAGGAAATTACTTTTAAAGAAAAGATCTAGGAGATGGACTGAAAAGATCACGGCCTCATGATTTCAAGATGTGCCAAACCCAGTATCATTTACATGCGCATTACCAAACTCATCTAGGTTTTCACAGATGTGCCTGGTAGATAACAAAAAATAGAAGTTAAAAAGGGGGAGGAATGAGAACTGCTAGAAACATGAGAGAAATGAAAATGTATGTGAATGTGCTGCTATAGCAACCTATTGGTTTACTGTGTTGCTTGATACTTCAGGCTGGAAAACAATATGGTGTCATTTATTCCTCGGAACAGACTGAAGAATATCATACATCACTGGGTTAGCCCCGAGGGGTCTCTATCTTTAGCTGCACATTTGAATAAATTAATGTTATTAGAATACATTAGGACACTTTAACGATTTTAGATTTTATTAAGCTATTTAAAATGTACGTCTTGTTTACTTTATCAATTTTAATGAAATTAATAATTTTGGAGAAGAGATTTGAGGCTGCTTTACTTGTGATGGTTGGACTCTCATTGGGAGGGTTCTTCCTTTTAACCCTACACCAAATAAACAAAATCTAAAGTGCAGGTACCAGACCTCCCAGACTGTGGTGTGTTCCTGTATTCCTGACAATCTCCCCTCTGACTGAACTGCTTTTCTAACACCAATGTGCCCATGATTTTAATGCCAAACTTCATCCCACAGTATAACGACCGAGGCATGTTGCAGAAACCACATGTGCAGGAGAGGAGGGGAGAACTGAACATCAGACGCCAGCTTCCTTTCTCCAATTCTATATTGGTTTTCCTGTATCCCAAAGTCTAAAATGACAGGATCCATTTGTGTGAAGACTCTCTTATCAGTTTAAAAGTGAATTTCAATAAGCTTGGTTCCACTTCATAATTATTAAAGGTTATAACTGATTCTTGCAACATAGTATGTTAGGAATTGAGGACAAGAAAGTGAACAAAGAGGACCCTTACGCCTGGGTAGATTGAAGTCACTCAGAGAGATGGACAGGCAAAAGAAGTTGAGGATCGCTTGATAAGTGCTTTTATAGAGGTGAGGACATGAGAGAACATTTGGAGAGCCTCCTCCCCAAGTGAAAAAGCTGTGTGTAGCTTTCCTGGAGAAGGTAACATTGGCACCGAGACCAAAGGCTAGCAGGGGACTGCAGACAGCCAACAGTAGCCAGGGATGGGTGCGGATACAGGAAGGTGCTTCACAGCAAAGGGCCCAACAGCGCAGAGGGCTGAAAAAGAGGAAGAATGCCACAGTTTGGAAATGTGACTCTTTCAGGATGACTGTAGCTCAGGTCGGGAGAGGTCAGAATGGCAAGTCTCATAGCCAGAGGGGGAAAGCGGGGCTGCCGGAACACCAAGGCCTCCCATGTCGCACCGTGGAGTTAACAGAGCCCAGGGACAGTGAAGAACTCTTAATAGACTTCATGTACATGGTCCTGAGGTCAGGTATTTATTTTGGAACCATCACTCTGAAATTTAAGAACACAGCTAAATTCCAGCTGCTTACTGCGGGGCTCTGCATCCATATTATCACCTCCATTCCGGAACGCCCCAGACCCAACATGGTCCCTCGGGTCCACTTCTCCCGTGATCCGACCTCAGCTGATGATCTCACCATTCATCATGGTATCTGGATAGACAACTTGACTTAGTTTTAAACGCTTTGCTTCTTGTATCGAATTGCTCTCTGAAATATGAAAATACCACCCTTTCTTTTGCTTTACAACTGCATAGCCAGTACTCTAGTTGGAGCCATAGTTTGTCATCCCCACCCGTCCCTCCCAACCGCCTGAAGAAACACTGTGTTAAGATATGGAGTGAACTGCACTACCCTCAAGAAGCCCTTTATTCACTCTTCAGGGCTAATGGAATCCAGTCCAAATGCCTTAGCACAATGAAGAGCCTCCAAATCTTGTCGTGGGGTGTCTTTCTAACCTTAATTCCTATTACACCTGATTGAAAATCACAGTTAACTTCTCTGAACAATCTCACATGACATCACCCTACATATCCACACAATCTTGCCTGCTCCTCAAAGCGTGTGGAAGTGCCTGCTCGTCACGTGGTACCCGCCCGAAAGCCACCTCAGTCCTGGTGCAGCCTTCAATTGCCCGATGTGAGCAAAGTGCTCTTTCCCTGGCACTTTTGGAGGACTCCACTAAGGTTCTTGGAGGTCTTTCAACTCAGTGCTTATGTCACGTTGCTGAGTTCTAGGCTATTTCCTGACCTCTCTAGGCCCGAGGATGCACACCGGAGTTGTTCTACCTTCCTCTTTGTTTGACTGGCCAAGTTTCAAATATAAGAACATGGTTCTTTTTAATCTCACGGGTGCATGTGGTGTCTAGTTCCCAGGAACTGGAATGGTCTCACTTGTTTCATATACTTCATCTTTTGCCTCTCTGGCCTTGGATGACACAGTCAACACAGGCATAATGAGCGTCACACTATGAGACGTAGGTTGTCCTTACATGATTCTCCCCCTATTCTCACTTGTGTGAAAGGTGGCTCTGTCGTGGGACTGCGCACATCAGGGGATTCATCTATTGAGGAGCTGAGCAGCCAAACGTGCTGGGAGGATGTAGGGCCAGCTTGGAGATGGTTCACCAGGGCGACTCGGAAAGGCAGATTCTTGTCCCTGGCTTCTCTTTCCCTCTGCTTCCTAGCTGCCATCCTGCTTCTGCCACGAAGTCAGCTGACCACGGACTGAAACTCTGAACAAAATGCACCTCTTCTGCTTTAAACTGTGACTGTCTGGCATTTTGTTTTAGTGATGGAAAGCGACTGAGACACGGCTGAAATATCACCATAAATAAATCATATAACATAAAAATGAGGATGTACTACAAATGCATATTGCTTCAATGCTAGAATGTGTTACTTTTTCAAATTCCCCAAATTACTCCACAGATGATAAATGCCCAATGCATATTTGTTGAATGAAGAAATAGAAATTTAAATTAGTAGGGAAGATTCTTTTTATTTTACTTTTGAGACAAGGTTTAGCAATGTTGCCCAGGCTGGTACAGAACTTTTGGGCTCAAGCAATTCTCCTGCCTCAGCCTCCTATCTAGGTCTATAGACACTTGGCACCCACTCAGCCCAGGGAAAATCATTACTGAGTGTGAAATTGCAATACGGTTGTTTCTATTATCCTTCTAAATCAAAACACCTAACTTTTAACTCTGATAAAAAAAAAAGATCTTGTAAATGAGAGAATGGAAGAGAGAGAGAAGGCAGAAAAGATTTGTATTTTCTTCTGTATAATCAAAGTTGTGTAAAATCTAGAAGAGAAATATCTGGCATGACAGTTAGAAAAGTGGGTGTTTCTTGACATCCTGCACTTCCTTTCAATACATAATTTTGCTTTTATGAAACTGTTTTTTCCTCAGGTACAATCCGGTTAGAATTATGCAGGGAATGGATGAGACAGTACAGTGGTGCCTCGGTTCACAAACTGAATTTGCTCCACTACTCTGGGGAAGATGCACGGTCTGGTTTGTAACTTGAAGCAGAGTTCATGAACTGAAGCGAAATTTTGCCAAACGCTTCTGCTTGTGAACCAAATTATTCAATAATAGAAGTGTTCATGAACCAAGGCATTGCTATGTATAGTGAGTGGTGTAATACATAGTGCAAGACTGGAAAATCAATAGCAGGGTAAGAGTTGCACGCTGTTAAAATTGCCTTTGAGCATTTCTTAAATATTTTAAGCATCCATGCCTAAGGACAGGGACAGCAAGTATCAAACAGTGAGTACAAAATGACACACCAGAGTTTGTGGAGAAAATAATAGAATGTCCATTTATATTGTATCTCTCTCTTATCTTTTAAACTGTAGGTCTTGTAGGCATTTGATATATGCAATGTGCAGTTCCGAAATTCATTCACATCAGTAAAAATCACAATGCACATATTGTTAATTTCCACTGTTTTACATTTTACTCATAGGTATGTTCCAATAAGTGTTGTTGACCACTGCTTTAAATGCTTGTCCATGCTTGAGAACTGGGTGAACAGCTGGCTCTTTTTAGAGCCATGAGATAGTCAACACACATCTTCAACAGTAGAGCATCAGATAGAATGGAAAGATGCTCACAGCTTATCATATCACATGGAACAAAGAGCAATTAAAGGGGCTGCACATTACACATTTCTTATTATACGTATTTTTGATGCTTCTATTTTGAGTAAAATAGCAAGTTGTATGTGTGTATCTCTTTTTCTTTATTTCGCCTCTCTCATGTAACATCTCAACCTTGAGTTGACTATGTAAGTGAACAACATGCACATTTTGCAAAACTACTAAATATGACAATACTTTGAAAATCGCAGTGTATCAATCAAATGTAATATGTTTATAATTTTGCATGGATTAGTTACATGAAAAGTAACAATGAAAGGGGATCACTGAAGACACTTCCAATGACTATATTCAGTCACTTTGTGGTTTCTTTGAAAATATTAGAAGCAAAGGGGAGCCTCCTTCTTGCATTCCTTCAACAAAATGAAAGAAAATTTATGGCCTGTCTAGACAGTGGAGTAGTAAATATATAGACTAGAAGGAGGAGAGAAGGGCTCACCAAACTGGAATATAATTTCTCAATTCATCATAGCCAAGCATGAAAATCCATCATTACCTAAAACAAATCCAAACATTGACTTGAGCAAAATGGGCCATTGTGCCTGTGTAAAACAAACTTGGAATACACTACATGAATACTGTACAAGGTATTTTCCTATCCATTCAAAGTCTTCTGGATACATGTTGTGTGTCTGTTCATGCTTTATGGGTGATAGATAACTTATCCTGCACACTCAGGCAAAAAGGTCATGGTCATCACATTTTCTTTATAACAATATTATAAAGAATGACTTAAAAATGCATAGAGTTAAGTTTGAAACATGTTGCCTAAAAAGTCAAGATAGTGTATTTCCCATATTGTCAAATGCAAAAATATTCTGATTTTAGGTGAATACTAATTTTATGTGATAGATTAATAATTTTTAATGTTTTAACTATATGTTTAGTTTTCTCTCATGCAGGCAATTTATATGACCTCATTTGTAACTTTTGCATTTCTATGTTAAGGAATAATGGGGATTAAGAGAGAAGAAAACTGTTCAAACTAAAGAATTCCAGAAAACATTGCTAAGATTGGTCCTTTGCCTAAAAGCAGGCAAAGTGAACACAATGCTATTTTGACATTTTATTTAGGCATTTATTTAATATTTTATTTTTAATTTACAAATAATAATTGCATGTATTAATTGCGTGCATACATGTAGGTATTAGGCACAATGTGATATTTTGTTACATTTATCCACTGAGGAATTATTATATGAGGCTAACTCACATATTCTCCATGTAAAAGCCTGGTACAGAACAATTGGTCATAAGAAGCCAAAGGAAGAACTTTCTAGACATCAGGCTTGAATTTCAGGAAACTGAGGAAAAGAGGTGGTAATTCAATCCCATAAGCAGACAACAAAGTTCAGACTAACAGAAATTGTAATGCTGGCCTCACAAGATATACACAAGCTGTGATTTGTTACCCCTGTTGAGATGTTCATCCACTAAAATATGTGGTGATAACACTAAAATACCCGAGTGAGTTTTACTGTTGTCAAACAATGTATTAATTTAATTTCATGTTATTAAAGACATTATTTGGTCAATGGTACTTGGGATATTCAGAAAGTGTCATTTAACTGCATATAGGAGCATATTACTTATCAACCTCACTATCAAGAAAAAATGCTTAAATCTCTATATACCACACTCTGAATTCCCAACGCTAAAATACATATATGAAGTAAAATAAAGTCTATCAGGACCTGACTTGCCAGACACACTGAAATAGACTGCAGTGTTAGAAAATGACAACCTTTAACCAAGGAATAATATTTTAATAAAAAGCATACAAACTTAGTTACTGTCACAATGCTCATTTAAATAGAGCAATAAACTAAGCCAGATTGGAGCACAATTAGATCACCCATAAGAAAGACAGTGTGGGAGCAATTTTTGAAGATGGTATCTTAGAATTCCATGTTGCTCAGCTGTGTCCTGCCATACTGAATAAGGCTGGAGAGATAGAGAAACTTCAGAGAAGAGCATGACTTCTAAGTCCAGATCAAAGAGGATGTAGCAGCTCCTACCATGTTCTCCCCTGGATCACTAATTGTAGAGAAAGCCCATTTCCACTCAAGCAGGCTTGAGGAAATACCTCCATGACAGTTAACTGAGGCCATCTGCTGATAGCTGACGCTAGCAGCATCTTGCTGGGTGTATAACAAGTAGTGGGGTAGATGCAAGGGAAAGAATATTGGCTGAGAGGTTGACAATCTAAAATGTGTTCCGATGGTAACTTTAAGTTAAGTGCTTTTGGACTAGGTATTTTTAGTGCTTTGTGTATAAATTTCATCACCAGTAAATTGAGGACAGTAAATCTTTACCTCACAGAAGTCTGGAGAAGAAAGGACATAAAACAATTTAAAGACCTGGAAAGTGTTTTTTCTTCATTAAGTGTGTGTTGACTCCTTTTCTACAAATTGTGTTTCAGACATTTTTTTTTTGAGACATTTGTTTTGTAAGCATCTCATGCTGATTATTCTCAGCACTGAGAAGTGAATTTTACAGGATGTTGAAGACATATAGGCACAGCTAATATGTTTAGCAGCTTCTGTGTTTTGTATATTTATCTGAATGAAAATCTGGCTTTGAAAATCTTGATTTAAGAGAAATGGGTATTTATACACAATACCTGAAATATAAGTACAAAAGACTGTGCAAGTTATTCTTGATCATTTATATAAGCCCCAAGTATAAAAGATCTTTGGAAAACAAAATTCCAGAACTTGCAGCCCTTTAGCTCCATTCTGACAGGGTCTCTGACAGGGTCTTGCTCCTGGATTGCGACTCAGAGGTCTAGAAGGTGACTTTGAGAGATAGTGTATCTGTTTCTGCTGTGTGTCCGGCTGCTGTCATTTTTCTGTACTCTTGACTAAACACATCGGGAAGTCATTAATTAGTGTTTGTATAGGTAGTCTCTTACTTTGCAAATCTCTAATCAACCTGAAATACCGTACCTTTGGATCAAGAATTGATCAACATATATAGTGAATGTTTCAATTAAATATTATTATGGTAAAGGACACACTGC